>LGRX02007286.1:0-35781 GCA_001247695.2 Cymbomonas tetramitiformis | reverse complement strand
ATGCGCACATTTCAGGCGATGCGCACGTTTCAGGCGATGCGCACATTTCAGGCGATGTGCCCATTTCAGGCGATGCGCACATTTCAGGCGATGCGCACACTTCGTGCGAAGCGCTACTTTCAGGCAAACATGCCCTTCAAGCGACACGCGCCATCCTGGTGATGCGCGCCATCCGAGCGAAACGCGCCTTTCAGCCGGCGTGCGTCGTTCAAGCGGTGCGCGCCATTCAGGCGAGTCGAGCGTTTCGGGTGATACACGTGTTTCAGGCGCCAGGCGCATTGCAGCGAATCGAGCATTTCAGGCGACGCGCCAATTTCGTGCGAAGTGCGCCTTTCGGGCGAACATGCCTTTCAGGCGACACGCGCCATTCAGGCGAATCGAGCGTTTCAGGCGATACACGTGTTTCAGGCGACAGGCGCATTGCAGCGAATCGAGCATTTCAGGCGACGCGCCAATTTCGTGCGACGTGCGCCTTTCGGGCGAACACGCCTTTCAGGCGACACGCGCCATCCTGGTGATGCGCGCCATTCTGATGATGTGCGCCGTCTGGGCGAAACGCGCCTTTCAGCCGGTGTGCGTCGTTCAGGCGAGTCGAGCGTTTCGGGCGATACGCGTGTTTCAGGCGACAGGCGCATACCAGCGAATCAAGCATTTCAGGCGACGCGCACATTTCGCGTGAAGCGCTCCTTTCAGGTGAACATGCCTTTCAGGCGAAACGCGCCATCCTGGTGACGCGCGCCATTCTGGTGATGTGCGCCGTCTGGGCGAAACGCGCCTTTCAGGGTGGAACGCGCCTTTCAGGGCAGAACGCGCCTTTGTCAGGCCTTTCATGTGAGGGCAGGAGCCAGGAGTCAGGAGTCAGGGAAATGGAGACAGGAGGTATAAGAGTGAGTAGGGAAGAGCGCGCTTGCGGTGTCGGCGAGTCACTGCTGCCGGTGGGCTGCGAGCTTGAGGGTGACGTGCGTTTGCTGTGGGTCGATACCCACCAGTGAAGTTGGTTTCGTGGACCTGCACACCAAGCCATACAGAGCCTTCATGTCATGCAGACCTGCACACACACAGACCTGCGCACACACAGACACACACACACACACACACACCCACACACACAGACACAGACAACACACACAGACCTGCACACGCACACGCAGACCTGCACACACACAGACCTACACAGACCTTCATTCAGACCTGCACACCGAGCCATTCAGAGAGAGACTCTGTATGGCTGGAAGGGCTGAAAGCAGGTGTCGCAGTTGGCATGGCACTTGAAAGGTCGCAGAGCTGCGCAAAGCTGGCGTCTCAGGCGCCATGGCTGCGAAGCACTGCACCCGTGCTGATGAGTCACAACAGAAGCACCCTCAACAAAAGTTGCTGACCCAATCTGCCACAAAGTTTGAAAGACCATGCCAGGCATGCACAAGCTGGCCTGAAGTGCACTGAGCCTATGGCTGCCGTGTCACTACGCGCGCGAGCCTGGTGCCATCACATAGGAGTTCACACACAAGTGAAAACAAAGGAGATCCGAGGGATAATTTCAAAACCAACGAAGAGGTTCGGCACCCTGTTAGGTGATACCGTTCCAGCAGAACGAAACAACACTTTGCAATTGGGCATTCACGGCGGCTCTCGTGCCGTGCGCCCAGGTCGCGGCACGAGCGGCTCCTGTGGTGAATGCCCCCAACCTGCCACAAGGCCAAGTTGGTGCCCTTCGAGCAACCAAGCACAAGTTCCCGTCGACAATTATGAAAGAAAATACGGGCAAAGGCGTGCTTCGAGCATACGCATGGCAAAAAGGCATGGGTCAGGTGTCCAGACCCGAGCTGGCGCGTCGCCAACCATGAATTCCCACAACCTGTCACACAGGCCCGTCGGGGAATTCACCGTTGCCAACGCCCACAAGGGTCGGATTCACAAATACAAACACAATGAAAACTGAAGGAAAGACATTCGGCTGCAATGCTGCCAAAAGGTTGCAGTCGGGTGTTTGGACTCGCGCTGACGCGCCGTAAGCCGTGAATTCCCACAACCTGTCACACAGGTCCGTTCGGGGAATTCAACGTTGCCACAGCCTGCGCAGGTCGAATTCACAAAAGTTAACATCATACAAACTGTGGGAAAAACATGGGTTCGGCTACAACCTGGTCAAACGGCAAAAGTCAGGAGTCACGGCTCGAGTTAGCGCGGCAACGGTTGTGCATTCCCAAACGCCGGTCACATACGCCGGTTTGAGCATATTCGGCAAGCAAGCCCTGCGAGGTTCGAATTCGCAAAGCAAATGGTGCAAAATATGGTGCAAACAGGCCGGGCGCATCGTGCACACACGTGAATACCGCTGAGAGTGACTGTGGCGGCTCGCCGTCGCGGGTGTGAATTTATGACAACCGCAGCTTCGGGCCATCTCGCCGCTAGGCACTCAACGGGGAAAATGCCCCTCTGTGGGGATTCACGAGCGTGTCCTAAATTCGCGAACGTTTTCGGACAGCTGCGGATCTCCACCGCTGCGGAACAGCGATACGCGTGTCTACTGCTGTGCTACGTACAACATGTCAGGCGGCAACGCGCTTCTGCCACGCCGGCTCGTAGATTCGCAAAACGGGCGCGGGTCTAACTTGCACTCGCAGACTGAAGATTCAGGCTCAGATGGAAGCATGAAAAGCAGAAAGGCAAGCGAGCAACGCAGGGGGCAATTCGCAGATAAAACAAGCACAACGGCGCGACTTCGCACATACATCAGAGTGGCGTGCCGGCACTCTGGGGATCCGAACCAGACTCTTACAAACTGCTAGTGACAAAGTTCTCATGTGGATTCGAAGTATATGTATGCAAATATCACATTTAATACTAGGCCACAAGAGGCAAATATCACTATACCGCAGAATGGTTTTGAAAGGTTCGGATCTCTCTTTTCGAAAGCAGAGCTAGCTAAATACTCAAGCGAGCATAGTGAAAGTCCGTGAATGCCATTGTCGTTTCGGATGCCCTGTGACCATTGGTTCCCAGTGACAGCGGCGTTTGGTGTCAACGCGCGCTTGCGTTTGCCCTGTCATGCATTGCCGAGACGTCATGTGTGGTCGTGTCGTGATGTCACTTCGCGTGATGTCGTGCTCGACGCTCTGCGGTTCTCGCGGATCGGCACGGGCTGGTCGCGGCGACGTCGATGTAGTGCTTGGCGAGGCGTCGTGCATGATTTAAACTGGGAGGGCGATCTGAGCAGGAGGGTGAACGTGACATGCTCCGGGCGCTCGAGCGGACAATGAACTGGGGTAGGACCGTGACTGAGGGGGGAATGACAATTACTGAAAAAAGGGGGTCATGGCTGGGGCGTTTGCTGTCGGCTGAGACGGGCGCGATGGGGGCAACTGCGGTGGGGTCTGACATGGGCTGCGGTAGCGTGACTGAATATGGGGGGTGTGACAGGCCTTTCAGGGGTGCCCGAGGGACGCCTTCTAAGCGTGTTCATAGTTGTGACAGCCTCTCGGCCTAAGCCCGCCATCGAATTTTCGCAGTTTGGGTATTCCCCCATAACAAGTTGGGTTTCCCTTATTTTTTGTACCGGGACGCGCTGATGTGCCTGCTTGGAGTCCGCCTGGTAAAGACAAAGATATGAGAGTTCCGAGTCTGGCATGTACCACCAGATTTGTGGACTTGATGGCCAGCGTTGCAGAGCAGCAGGCTGACCGTGACAAGCATCGAGACATACATGATGATGCGTGGTGCCTCAGATGGTTGAAGTCCGATGGCAGCGTGAAATTGCCAGAGGATGAAGTTCGTCGAGTAAGAAGGCGCGCAGCACGGCACCGATGGGATGAGGCCACGGATGAGATCTACATGATCACTCTGTCGGGCAAGGAGGTGAGAATACCAAAGCCTGCTGACCGTCTGACATTGGTCAAGGAGTATCACTCCAGGACTGGCCATTGGGGAATAAGGCGCACACAGCATCTTTTGTGGCAGCGACATTGGTGGGCCGACCTGAAGAAGGACGTGGAGGCAGTGGTCACTCAGTGCGAGACCTGCCAGCGAGTGAAGACTCATTACGCCAGGGAAGAGGCGTGCTTGTCCCCGCTTGAGATCGTATTATTCATGTATCGTTGGTCGTTGGACTTGGCGTGGCCTTCAAGGAGGGTGACGAGGTCTGGCAACAGCAGGGTGCTCATCATGACCGAGCACTACACCAGGTTCATAGTCTGTGTGCCTATCCCCAATAAGGAGGCAAGCACCATTGCTGCAGCATTTCGCAGTCATGTGCTGGCTGTCTTCGGGGCGCCAGCCGAGTGCTTGGTGGATGGAGGCAAGGAGTTCGAGGGTGAGTTCGAGCAGCTATGCAGAGACTGTCTGATAGACAGGAGGGTCACCTCACCAGACTCGCCAGAAGGCAATGGTCTCACTGAGAGAGTAGTGCGTACGATGAAGTTCTGTTTCAAGAAGATCGCCTCGGAAAAGGGCCTCGATTACGAGTGGGATGAGCAACTCTGGCCACTGGTGCTGAGCTACAATGCAGCACGCCAGGAGTCCACAGGAGTGGCGCCGTTCACCTTACTGTTTGCCCAAGAGGCAGTGGTGCCGCCAGATCTGAAGCAGGCGCCTAGCATGGACTTCAGTCCGGAGGTCAGCGATGACAAGGACACCCGAGTCAAGGACCTCCTCCTGAGAGCACAGGTGGTGAGGCGATTGATGGTGCATGCTGGCTGCAGTCTGGAGATTGCGCAGCATCGTGATACTTTACATTATGAGGGAAGAAGGGGTGGTGGCTACGAGCCTAAGCCACATCAGTTCAAGGTGGGGGACTTCGTCTACATCAGACAGAAGCCGCGCAGCGGCATGGAGGTCGCCACCAAGTCCGCCATTCTTAAGCTGGTCAAGATACAGCGAGATGGTGTTGTGGTGCTTGAGGACGCCACCAAGCTAAGAGAGAAGAGCACTGTGCAAAGCATCGCGCCCTGTCACCTACAGGTGAAGGACCAGTATGATTGCAGTGCAGCCGTGCCCAGTAGACATCTTGCATGCGAGGTGTGCAGGAAGTCTGATGGAGAGGCAGAGATGTTGTTGTGCGACACGTGCAACAAGGGGTACCATTTGTGGTGTCTTACCCCAGCATTGGATGAAGTACCAGAAGGCGAGTGGCTATGTCCTAGGTGCTCAGGCACGAGGATGCAAGCTGCTAACGTTGAGGTGCAGACCCAGGAAACCAAGGGCTCTTGTGTCCTGGAGGACAGATTGGGGATGGAGGAGCAGCAATTGAACGAGAAGCTGTCCCCAGACATGCGCCTGCTGCCAGCAGACGTGGGGACTGGGGCAGACAGGACAAGCTCTCAGAGGCTGTGAAGATCTTCATGCCTGGGCACTGGAATGAGGGACATCGCACCGTGCTGAGCAAGAAGTACCGAGAACAGAAAGCAAGGGCAAGGCAACTGAGGGATGCACCTCTGGTGCCTGCCTTGGCTGAGGAAGAGGTTGAAAATCGAGGAGAATTAAGACATATGACCAGAGCCCAGGTGCGCGAGGCCAGCGCGCTGCAGTGGGGACTTGAGCTGATTATCACAGTGCCTTCCGAGGTGAGACGTCTGGCGACAGAGGTGGATTGGAAGTCCATCGATGGCGTGTGGGACCCATGGGCAGGGATTGGGGTCATCAGTGAAGTGATGGTGGAGCAATGGCCACAGTTGAGATTTATGAACAATGACCGGAACCCTCAGCTGGGTTGGTCTGAGGCGCGTGATGCACTTCAGCCAGGTAACTATCGCATATGGAAGGAGAAGTATGGTGTGCTGAAATCTGTATAGGCAGCCCTGACCGGGAGTCCCGGTGCAGGCCCCTGTGGCAGATTCCTAGGTAGCCAACACTGGACCTGTGACTGATCCGTAAGCCCGTGCTGTGACTTGGGCCTTCCGAGGATTTTGAAAAAATTTATTCAAAATTTGGGCGGATATTTAACCCAAAAAAATGTCAAAATTTTCGAAAAATATGGGGTCTGAATTCAAAATATGTCAAAAATTAAAAAAGTAACTGCCATGGGCGGGTCCAGCGGCGGTAAGTGATGGAAACAGTGAGATATATATATATGATTGACGGAGTCGGGCGGATATATATATATCACAGAAACCTAGAGCAAGCTGTCAGGCGGGTGCCTCGGGTTTCACAGTGCGAAGATAATTGAATAACATACGGAGAGTGTTTTATTCTGTGAGCTGAGGATGACCGTGCCAGGCAAGACGGCACCGCGGGTCGAGGGGTGACACAGGCGGACAGGACTGCCACCCCCTTACAGTGGGGGGGGCTAAAGTCACTGTCTCCATGACACCACCTCACCCCGAAGAGGTGAGGTGCCAAGGCAGCACCCAACCCTAAACCCTAGAGATACAAATGTTATAAGTCCAGGGGACTTTTAATGTCCAGCTAACAAGAATGCCAAGCAGCTGACTTAGAACAGTGGATCTACGTAGGACTGAGGGGCAGGGGTCTCGATGCTCTAAGGGTTCTCCGCCGATGCACCGGACGGTGTGACGTCGGTGATCGACACCGTTGCAGTTGTCCCGCCGGAGAAAGACGGAAGCCACACAGGAGACGAGCGGAATGCCGGCCAGTCCACCTCGTCGTCGTCATCGTGGACGGCATGGAAAGCCGGTGGCGCCGCGTCAGGCTCCACCTCGTCGGATTGCTCATCACAGAGGTCCACGCCCGAGAATCGGACGGACATGGCTGCCGGACCCGGCTGAGTGGAGTCGTCCAGTGGCGGGGGCTCCAATGCCTGTAAAGAGTTGGCACGGGGTGCCGGCGGTGGCGCAGGCGGCCACGCCGACATCGGAGGAGGAGGGGCCGCCGCGGGGGCGGTTGCGGGCGCCCGCCCCGGAGCGAAGGATGCCGCACAAGAGTAGGGGCACACACCCTCGGTGTCAAGGTGGCCCGTGGTCACCGCCCACAGGCGGAAGCAGGTGACACACACGAGTCCGGTGCCTTCCCACTGCAGGTAGCGGGCATTCCTCACGGGCTTCCACTCACCGACGGGGGGCGCCAAGTTCTTCCAGCCGAGAGCATGCATGGAGCCGACGGTGGGCTTGCCACCGCCACCACTGCCGCCACCGCCCCTGCCACCACCGCCGCCAGCACCACCGCGCCCAGCACCACCAGATGTCGGAGGGGAAGGCGCGGAGAGGCGGGCTAAGGGGAATTCGTCGCGGAAGACCTTGGAGATGCGCAAGGTGAGGGCGGCGAAGGTGAAGGGGACGTTGGCCCCAAGGTCGCGTAACACCACCAGGTAAAGTGGCGTGACGTGGGGGGAGACGGCCGCAGAGGCACGAAGGACGCTGTAGAGGTCAGACACCATGTTGGCGTCGCTGTACTGCGGGTTGACTTTCTTGTTCTTGTCGGCCAGAGTGCGGAAGGCAGCAAGCTGTGGCGCGGGGTCGACGGTCTCGTCGAGAATGGTCGCTCTGAGGCGCACCCAGAAGCGATGCTCGTCGGGATCCCCGATGCCCTCCACATGGAAACGAAGGCGCTGCAATGCGCAGCGGCCATCGCGGGGATGGAACTCCACGGACTCCTCATACAGGGTGAGGGCGGTGGAGCGGAGAACCGTGGGGAGGACGGCGTACATGAGCTCGTTGAGGACGATGTGGTAGTCCGTGTACTCGCTGTCCAGATCCAGAAGCTTGGCGACGTCGTCACGAGAGATTGGCCCGAAAACATGGTTCATGTTGGCGAGTAAAACCGCGAAGTCCGACTCAGCATCGGGTCCATCAAGAGTAAGGCCAACGGAGCTCTTGAAGCCATGTGTCCGAAGAAGCTTGGCCAACTCCTCGCCGTAGGAGAAGGCGTAATCGATCTTGTCGGCGAATTCCGTACGCTGGGAGGGCTTCACAGGCGTGGACACCCAAACCGTGGGGTCAGCGTGGAACTCAGCAGAGGTGGCCGCCCGAGAGACTGGGGTCGGCTTGGCGGTTAACTGTGACATGCGCACAATCGGGTCCCCAGAGCCGCCACGGTCGGGGCTGGCCGATGAATTGGGGCTGGCGGAGGAATGCCCTCCAGGTGATTCCCTCGCAGCACGAAGGCGGCTGCCGAGGGAGATGCGGTCCGCGCTCATGTCTGGAAGAACGTAGCGTGGAATGTTGGTTTGTCGGTAGTGCGAATGCCGCACGAATTCCGGGAGCTGGCTCCGCTCGAGGAAAAGGGCCGGTGCCGTAAAAAAACACGCGGCTGGTGGTGGAGAAGCTGGCAATGCGCTCAGCTCGTGCAAGCAGCTGGATTCGCTGCAAGCGGCCGCTGGTTCCGCGGGATCTCAGAGCAGTGAAAATCGAAACACCCACTAAGTGGTGAACCGATAACCTGATGGAAACAGTGATATACATATATATGATTGACGGAGTCGGGCGGATATATATATCTCACAGAAACCTAGAGCAAGCTGTCAGGCGGGTGCCTCGGGTTTCACAGTGCGAAGATAATTGAATAACATACGGAGAGTGTGTTATTCTGTGAGCTGAGGATGACCGTGCCAGGCAAGACGGCACCGCGGGTCGAGGGGTGACACAGGCGGACAGGACTGCCACCCCCTTACAGTGGGGGGGGCTAAAGTCACTGTCTCCATGAGTAAGATGATTGCCGCGCTTGAGGGTGAGCTGCCATTGTACATTGCGGCATCCAAAGGCTTCACCTGTGACCATTCTGATGTCGCATCGTTCACCTCAGCTGTGCTAGCTTGGTGGGCAAGCCATGTAGGCGAGATGCCAAAGTGGAGTGCGGCAGCTCGCATTGTGTTCTCTTTCTCGCCGAATTCGTGTGGCTGTGAGAGAGTCTTTTCTCTATTGAAAGAAATTTTTGGATCGGATCAAGACAGTTGTCTTGCCGACTACCTCCAGGCTTCTTTAATGTTGCGATACAATAAGCGGCTGTAAGTTTAATATTTTGAACTCGTAACTTGTAAATTATTATCCTCTCGGCTCCCACACCCACAGTGCATGTCTTTTGACTGTTTTCCTACCTACCTTATTTGCTTCATGTTCGCGGTAATAGGATTTGCGATAACGAAGCATCACATTCTAGTTGCCTTGTTTCCCCTTGCCCTTGCTGGCAACGACAAGCAAGGTAACCCAAAACCCCAATTGTGATGCCTAAGCAAAACCTATTGCGTGCGTGCAGACTCATAGGTCTAGAGGGGCTTATAATTTATATTATATCAATTTGCAATTAGGTAGAAAAATGGAAATTTTTTGAAAAATATAGGGCCCTTTTTTGGGTTGGCAAAAAAATTTGGGGAGAACTAGGAAAATTTTCAAAAGAAAATTTGGGTGATTTTTTAAAAAAATCCTCGGATAGGGCAAGCTGTGACACATCAAGGTGTCACAGGTAGCTAGGACCGAGACCGTTCCGACTCCGTGACCGTTCCGGGTATATCTAGCTTAGGGTTTATTTCTTATTATACGAGTTTATCTATATTGGTTCACTGACTGTCTGATATCTTGAACCGGGATATTCCAGTAGGTCGTGGACCCATTCCACGCTATATTTGTACCGGGAGGCAAAGCTCAGGGCTATGCCCCAAGGCGTATGCCCCATGGGTATGCCCCGAGGCGTATGCCCCATGGGTATGCCCCGAGGCGTATGCCCCATGGGTATGCCCCGAGGCGTATGCCCCATGGGTATGCCCCGAGGCGTATGCCCCATGGGTATGCCCCGAGGCGTATGCCCCATGGGTATGCCCCGAGGCGTATGCCCCATGGGTATGCCCCGAGGCGTATGCCCCATGGGTATGCCCCGAGGCGTATGCCCCATGGGTATGCCCCGAGGCGTATGCCCCATGGGTATGCCCCGAGGCGTATGCCCCATGGGTATGCCCCGAGGCGTATGCCCCATGGGTATGCCCCGAGGCGTATGCCCCATGGGTATGCCCCGAGGCGTATGCCCCATGGGTATGCCCCGAGGCGTATGCCCCATGGGTATGCCCCGAGGCGTATGCCCCATGGGTATGCCCCGAGGCGTATGCCCCATGGGTATGCCCCGAGGCGTATATGCCCCATGGGTATGCCCCGAGGCGTATGCCCCATGGGTATGCCCCGAGCGTGCATGCCCCACTCGCGAATAATGGGGAATTATCGGATATTCACATAAGTGAGCGAGTGGGGAAAATAATCGATGACAAAGCAGATTTCGGAGAAGATCTGTAATGAAATGATTCATGGTAGATTCCAGGAGAAGATCTGCAATGGCAATACAAGTATCATGATCTGCCTGATGATTGGTGGAGGAGTAACAGAATCAGGCATGGTCTGCTGGTAATTGGCCGATGACAGATGTCAATCTAGGAATCCTGCTAGTGAGTTAAAGAGCAACATGATGAAAGGGGAAGCTTGGGAAAAGTGAACCTCAGTTAGTGTTGACCAAGTGAAAGAATTGTACAAGTTTTACGTGTTAGGATTGGGCATGATGCCAAGACTGAACATAAGGATATAGATGTTATAGGTTTGCGACCATACATTATATCGAAAAGTGATAGTATTGCTAGGCTGTGTAGCCAGTATATGTCATGCAAATAAACAGTGGAATATAAGGCTAGAAGCCTATGTGATACACCAAAAACAATAGAAAACATAAAAAGAAAAGAAAGAAGATAAAAGGAAAGAAAGGAAAATAAAGAGATAAATATGTATAAGTTATCAGGAGTGTGCCTGGTACAAATTGGTTCTCAGATGATGGGAACGTTCTATGGACCTGTGGGATCTGCGAGTTGCATGATGTTGGAGATGGCGACTTTAGTGTTTGCGTTTTGAGCGGCTTCAGCTTGCGTTTGACGGCTCAACATACGCGCGGTACGTGCGTTGTAAACACGGGGGGGTTTCGCTATGGGACCTTCTTTGTGAAGGATTTGGTTGAGGATCTTCTGTGGGGACTTAAGATGAGACTACAAGATGACTTGGGCGACTTTTCGTTTTTGAGTTTTGAGCTGTCTCTGCTTGCGTTCGACGGCTCAAATTGCGCGCGTTACGTGCACTAAAAACACGGAAAAGTTTCGCTACGGGATCTTCTTTGTGGAGGATTTAGTTGAGATCTGCGTTATCTTGCTTTTTCTTGAGGCTCTGGGCGAGATTTGACACTTGATCTTGAGAATGTTCGGTTCTGGTCCACTCCGACGGCTATAGAGCTGGCATGTTATGCGCGTGTACGTCTTTGGTGGACCCGTGTGGCCGCTGTTTGCTGGGTGTTTGCCAGATGTCGCGGATGCTGAGATTTGTTGCTGATTCCTTAAGTGTGAGCTTAAGTATGGGGGGGAAAGTACAAGCTTCCTTCTGAGACATAAATAAGCAAGACCGCTGGGGACTATGATAAAACTTTGCGGAATAGCACAAATAGCAAAAAACCTTCAGTTTTTAAGCATCCTAGAAGAGATTAGAGTCAGATGAGCCAGATCTTGTATCCTCACCATACTTAAGGCTATTTTTGGCAGCTGGTACCTTTTACCTTCGGCGTATGCCCCATGGGTATGCCCCGAGGCGTATGCCCCATGGGTATGCCCCGAGGCGTATGCCCCATGGGTATGCCCCGAGCAGAAATATTCGGCTATATCCAACACCCTATTCAAGGACAGCCACCCTCTACTACTGGACTTGATTCAGAGATCACTGAAGCAGAGAGGGTCGCCACTGACATTGCATTCAGTTACCCTGGGTTACAGCCGGGCACTCTCCTGACCAAACTCCTGGACTACACTACACCTACCCGGGTACAGGAGTCGGTGGTGTCGGGCCTGATGGCAAGTCAGTGACAGATGAGCTCGAGATTTATTCAGAATCAGACCGCAGGCCAGTAGACTATCAGAATATGAGAAGCACAGAATACCTACCAGCCTCAGCAACCTGCCCCAGATTGGAGCTTCCAGTTCCTCTTCTCCTGGATAATGATGCATGCAGATCTATTGCTGAGAACATCCCGCTATCCCAGAAGATCAAGCATGTTCTGGTCAGATTCCACATGCTCAGAGACTTTGTCAGACTGGGCTGGATCATATGCTGGAGGGTACCTTCGGAGAAGAACTTGGCTGACCCCTACACCAAGCCGGTTCCTCCCACCAAGAACACCGTGCCCTACTTCAACATGCTCTTTGACAGCTACATGGATATGCAAAAGGCAGTGATTCAGGCTGCCAGATCTTTTGGATTTTCGACATGGAGGCTTACTCAGAAAGCAGCAGCATGATCTGACTGTGAGTACCCTCTGTTTTGTCCTGTTTTGGGTTTTGTATCTGACTGTGCTTTGCAGGTACTTTGTTGCAGGTACTTTATGATTTGGTTTTGAAAATATGTGCAGAATACAACCAACCGAAAGAATGACAGTTAGCCTAGAGGTTTAGCAAGCATGCACAAGACCTGTTATGTGAATGTTGCATGCCGTACCTTGACTCCTACGACCTTATGTACCCTTCGGGGACCCGTGACCGGCACCTGTCTCGTACGTGAGAGCCTCTGCCTCCACCCGCTGTGACCCTCCCTACATCTTCCTTTGTCTGTAAGTCTGACGGTGACGGGATGACCTGGACCTGCCTTCGGGTACTCCTTGTCATATCCCTGACGAAGCATCCGGCTGCATGGCACCGCGGTGTGCGGACCCTCAGGGCACAGCAGCATACTATTCCCCCGGTGGAGGAGTGGCACTAGAGACAGGGAGCTGATAGGTCTGCCAGGACAGTGTGGACTTTGTCCAGCTTTTTGGGGTTTTCAGCCCTGGCAGGCATGATTGTGGTTCTTTCTGGTCTGGACTGGAGATTGGTATGAGTGTATGCATTCTGGTCTGCCCACCTCACTCGAGGTGGTGTGCTGGATTTGGCACGCCGACAGTGTCATCGTCATCTGTGTCATCACCGATATGGCTCGACTACTATGACTTCTTCACTGTCATCAGCGCCATCTCCGATATCGACTTCGGTAGTCAGACAGTTCATAGCATCTGTCATTTCCACACCTGACACCTTAGGGGCTGTCATCACATTCTTTCGGCGGAAGCTATAACACATCGTATTATCTTGTGTATAGCTTCACAGTTTCACGGTTGACATATGCGAGCGTAGCACCCGACTTGTTATAGCTGGCATTTTACCGGGTAAAGGATTTTGGGCCTTGGTAATACCAGGTAAAATACCGGTATTACTTTACCCGGTATTACTAGGGTAATACCGGGATGGAAAATTTGGCAATATTCAAGAAAAGCGGCTTTAACGAACCTCTAATGTATTAAAACTGTATCGAATCAAGCACATATTGCACATTGCAACCTCGCCCATCGTTCCCGAAACTTGCTATTGGCTTTCTTCCACGAATTTCGAAATTTCGAAATTTCCCAAAATTTCATGTCACAGATTTCGGCCATTTCGGTAAGGTAATCGGGTAATCGGTGCGAAATTTCATGGTAAAATAGGGTAAAATCGATGGTATGGCGGAGGTAATACCCGGTAATACTCGTACCCGGTATTACCAAAGGTATGAAAATTTGGTAAAATGCGGTAATACCACCCTGCACTGGGGTAATGAAATTTGGGGTAAAGTAATACCGGGTAAAATACCGGTATTACTTTTACCAGGTATTACCTTTGGTAAAATTTGTGCCAGCCATACGACTTGTAGTGCTTCACTGTGTGTTTGTTTTCACAGGTAGCTAGGACCGAGACCGTTCCGACTCCGTGACCGTTCCGGGTATATCTAGCTTAGGGTTTATTTCTTATACGAGTTTATCTATATTGGTTCACTGACTGTCTGATATCTTGAACCGGGATATTCCAGTATGGTGTCTGTGATGCCGTGGTGACCTCTCCCTGGTTTGCAGCGTTGGATATCGCGTTTCCATTGGCAGTTATGGCCAGCCGCGTGGTAGCGTGCGTGCATGTTCCCTCTTACTATTTGACAGATATGACTGAGAGCAGAGCCGCGTACTTCAGACGATTGAGCCAGTCTGGACGCCTGCATGTGATCGGACATCTGGAACATGGACCTATTGGCCGCAGGTGTATGTGGGTCTTGGTGTTCAAAAACCCTTTGGTCAGAGCTAGAATGTTACAAGGTGGAGAAGGTGAAGGCATTGGCATGTTTACTTTCAGTTTGGGCAAGTTCATGGCGGATGGAGATACGACCCAGTATGCTAAACAAGCCCATATTTGAGTCTGTGCTACTGCAGGCAGCAGCTACAGATGGGGGATGTTGGAAATTTGGGCTTGTGTATAAGAGCCTAGCGTGTGATCTCAGAATATCAGAATTTCAAAAAATTTGTAGCTCTACGATCGTGTGTTGTGTTAAGATCTGCCTAGATAATTACCGACACATGTGAATGTTAATGACGAGTTTGATACCTACCTGCGAGCGTTGAGATTGCTTGGGCCTGGCAGTATTCGTCCCATCATATGCACGCGTTTGCGACAGCTGTAACAAACGCCGGCCTCCCATGGTACCGTGCCGGGTTTGTCCAGCTGGTGACAGGCGTGACAGATATGACAAGTATGACAGGTCTCGCGTAAGATGACTGCTCAAGAAGAATAGACTTGCCAAAGAAGATATGGTCATTATCGGGTGACCATGAAGTGATAAGATGATATGACAGTTACAACTTTGCCACTGACGGGTCAGTCAGAATGTGGTAAACGGTAACATTGTTAAAGCTGGCATGGAATAACGACTTTCCATTGGCTAGATGAAGATTTCAGGGCGGAAGCCTGTTACAGTTTTGGGAGATGTGACACAGACTTGAGATATAAGTAAGCTCTGACCGCAGGTCAGGACTAGTGGACTCATTATTGTTTTGCCTTCGCAAGTGCTAGGTGGCTGTTCGCGTGCCAATGCTGGACCGCTAAAACAGTTCTGCTCACAGTTTTGTACAATAATTCGTACTTTTGGTTATTATGCCCATCTTTTGATGAATATATTTTACTACTGTTTTTATTCTTTTACATGTTGGAAATTTGGGCTTGTGTATAAGAGCCTAGCGTGTGATCTCAGAATATCAGAATTTCAAAAAATTTGTAGCTCTACGATCGTGTGTTGTGTTAAGATCTGCCTGGATAATTACCGACACATGTGAATGTTAATGACGAGTTTGATACCTACCTGCGAGCGTTGAGATTGCTTGGGCCTGGCAGTATTCGTCCCATCATATGCACGCGTTTGCGACATATTTTCGCCCCCCCCCTGTTTGCGGCACTTCCTCACGACCATTACAACTGACCCACCGCCTTGTATACAACTTGCATACGGCCTACTCTGCCTTACTTTAAGTTCGCCTGCACTCCCATGCTCATCTGCCATCAACTCTCCACACCCCACTTTGCCCCACTGTGATTTAGCAAATTGCTTAGGGGCGCCTATCAGCCCCGCAGGGCGGCTCCGTAATTTAAGCCCGCCATCGAATTTTCGCAGTTTGGGTATTCCCCCATAACAAGCTGGGTTTCCCTTATTTTCGCCCCCCGCAGCCCCCACCCCATTTCCACACGACCATTGCAACTGACCCACCGCCTTGTATACAACTTGCATACGGCCTACTCTGCCTTACTTTAAGTTCGCCTGCACTCCCATGCTCATCTGCCATCAACTCTCCACACCCCACTTTGCCCCACTGTGATTTAGCGAATTGCTTAGTGGCGCCTGTTAGCCCCGCAGGGCGGCTCCGTAATTATGGCCACCTCCCGTCACCAAATCGAGCAGCCGACTTCAGATTCGAATTCAGCGCAAAATTCTACCCGTAACACCACCCCTCGCCTCTCGGCCTAAGCCCGCCATCGAATTTTCGCAGTTTGGGTATTCCCCATAACAAAGTTTCAGGTTTCCCTTATTTTCGCCCCCCCGTTTGCGCCACTTCCTCACGACCATTGCAACTGACCCACCGCCTTGTAGCCACAACTTGCATACGGCCTACTCTGCCTTACTTTAAGTTCGCCTGCACTCCCATGCTCATCTGCCATCAACTCTCCACACCCCACTTTGCCCCACTGTGATTTAGCAAATTGCTTAGGGGCGCCTATCAGCCCCGCAGGGCGGCTCCGTAATTTAAGCCCGCCATCGAATTTTCGCAGTTTGGGTATTCCCCCATAACAAGCTGGGTTTCCCTTATTTTCGCCCCCCGCAGCCCCCACCCCATTTCCACACGACCATTGCAACTGACCCACCGCCTTGTATACAACTTGCATACGGCCTACTCTGCCTTACTTTAAGTTCGCCTGCACTCCCATGCTCATCTGCCATCAACTCTCCACACCCCACTTTGCCCCACTGTGATTTAGCGAATTGCTTAGTGGCGCCTGTTAGCCCCGCAGGGCGGCTCCGTAATTATGGCCACCTCCCGTCACCAAATCGAGCAGCCGACTTCAGATTCGAATTCAGCGCAAAATTCTACCCGTAACACCACCCCTCGCCTCTCGGCCTAAGCCCGCCATCGAATTTTCGCAGTTTGGGCATTCCCCCATTAGAGTCGCAAGGCTTTTGCAAGTTTGTTGTCATTGGAGTTTCTGCGCTTTGCGAGTGCATCGGTGATTCAACGCACGGAAAGCATAATATCTCATCGTCGCAAACTGTTTTGTACAGCGATGTGCGAGGCGTGTTAACTGGCGATGAGCGAAATACGTCTGTTTCTATTTCTATGATATCGTCTTCCTTCTGGGTGTAGTGTACTTCAGTCGGGGAAAGGTCAATAACTTCGTCGATAGCTTCGTCGGCTATTCGCCAAATGAACGGCCCCATCAGAAAAAAAGGTCAAAAACCTTATGAAGACGATTTCCGTGAAATGAAAACGACGAGAGTTCATTCTGAGGTTCGTCAGGGGCGACAGCCGATGACTTTGAATTTGAATATTACGGTCGGTCATATGAAATTTATCGGATCGGTCGACAAACTTTTATCCAATGACATCAATCTTCATCCAAGTTCCTGGATCGAGTTGAGATGTCATCAATCGAAATCAAGAACTTGAATAGCTCTATCCTCGTTTTGAGCGTGTCCATCTTTCTTGAGGCCTACGGAGTCAGATTCTCGCTCGAGCTTGGAACGTACGGCAGCTTTGGGAAGATTGCGGCAGAGTGGTTTCGGCATTTCTTCGCGCGTTAGCTTTGCTTACATTGATTTGGTTGCCGACGTTGTTGCCAAACCAACTCAACAGTCGGTTATCAGAGATGAGCGCGAGCATGTGGCGATACTAACGATTGCGAATAGTGACTACACCAAATCACGCATTCTATTAAAAACGAGTGGGGATCTTTTGGCGAGTAGGCATATCTGCATTTGTATACCGTCTAAAGTAGGAACTCCTGGCAAGTGAAGATTCATAGCAAATCCGTTTGTTACATGTGACCCGACTAAAAATCTGAGCCTTAGATAAAAGTGCGTGGGTATGCCTTGTCCCGTATAGAGGTTGTATTATCTATCAAGTTCATAATTACAATAATGTAACCGGCGACAATATGGCTAATAATGAATATGAAATGTGAGATATGGAATATGATGACGTGGTGGGATCTGTAGTGATCAAACATGTAGTGAGCAATGTTATGGACGAGAAACTGTATGCTCCTTGCAAACAAGGGAACATCTGGCGATGGTTATCCTATCCCCAAGTTTCCCGACATGTATGGTCATTACATTATTTATCTATTTATTATACTCCTCATTCAGTCAGAGGCAGCAGATGTATCAGTGGGATCAGCAGAGCCATGGCAGTGCATGCATCACATCTCCACCGTTTCTTTCGACGGTACCTCGAGCCTGCCTGCAGGCATGGATGGATTGTTCGGGGTGAGAGTCCTAAACAAGGGCTCCCTCCGGAGTAAGTAAACACTTACTAGAAATGCTTGGAGAGCATCTCGGTTGTAATGCAGAGATCACAAAGGTAATATCGGAGATATCGGTTATGTCGGTTAAAATTTAAATGAGTCGGAGTTACTATGCACCAGAGGTTGGTGCCACTTGTAACTAATTCAAAAACTGATGTAAGAGCTTGCTCAGCTTTATTAGTAGCAACCTGTCGACTCGAATTCCCTCGGCTCACCTCGGATTCGAATGCCACATGTCCAGTCACTTCTACTTCATCAGTCCCGATGTCTGTCTTGTCATACATCCCTCGGACTGCAGCTGCCAATCAACTCTGATCCGACTTCCTGAATAATCATAGATCTGATGATGAGGCAAGAACTGAGGCTCTCCTGGTTTCCCTCCAGTTCTGTTCGGCTGTTCGATACTAAATGGTTTCCCACCGTTTCTGGTTGGTTTCCCACCAATTCTCTCAACCTGATCTGCCGTGGGTGCAGATGTTCAAAAGTCACATTCTGTCAGTTACCCTCGTCATACCTCTCGATCATACTGGTGACTGTCATCAGTGCTGTCACTCGTCACTCTGAAACGCCTGTCTCTCGTACTGACTCGCGATACACCCTAGTACATGAATGCTGCAGAGATACGCACGCTCGCGTCACATTCGCACACTCCGCATGTTTCCTAAAGGGCAGTAGGGTCGGATGTTCTCGAATCCACGCTGCAAGTTAACCGCCTGCGCGTGCATGGAACACACCGGACTTCTACACAAGCCTTTGCAACGATGGTTCGGTTTGGTTCAAGCACTCAAGCTTACACCGCCTTCATTAAGATCTGGGCACATATTCGACCTTACGAAGAGCTCAGAAGTGGTTGATCCGACAGCTTTGGGGGCACTGCACATGCTACAGGATCTCGCCGAAGCCACAGTTGTAGTCTCTATCAAAATCAGCATACTCCGCGCCCCGCGGAAATATCCGAATCCAGCTCCCGGAAATGGAAGCAACCTCTCTGATATAGAATCCAGCTCCATCAAAGCCTCGTCCCATGCGAGGTTGAGCAGTCTTGCGCTCCCCTTGGAAGCCTCGTCCAGGACGGCCCTGCAGCTCGGGGCAGATCGCGCCAAGCGCAGGTGCAGAAAGGCTCCGTCTGGCGGCATGCTGAGCCATCCGGCTCCGCGTGGTCCGAGGACAGCGCATCGGACAGCATACATGACGCAGCTCCCAAAGTGCGGCACCACGCCAACGCGGCGACGGACGAGGCGTGTGTCCTGGCGGCGCGCACCTGGAGAGTGGCGGCGCAGGGAGCCGCGCAGCGAGCTGCGTCAACCGCAGCGACCACGTTGCCTTGTGAAGAGCAAGGTCGTCTGCTTGCCCTTCTGATTACGTCCCTTCTTCACCACCGTCCCTCCGGTCCCTGCCCCTTAACACGCTATTCGATCAAACCGACATTATGGAACGTCGTTTTTCAATTTAATTATGGATGGCTAAACAATTCTAAGGCGTGCAAAAATAACGTATATTACGACGAAACTTGAGACGCAAGTATAAACGTGGGTGCCGATGTGGCTAATAGGTAAGTACGTATGAGTGCTTGTAGCCAATTCACAAGCATATGCAAGAGTTCAAGATGGTAAACAGGACAGTGCCGTATGCAATCCAATGGGACAGATTTTGACCCCAGTGGAATTTGTGGCAAATGCTTAGAAATAATTGTTGGACATAACGGCTTTTAAAGTGTGACCTCGTCGGGTTATCTTTCGTTACAACTCGAGATATGAAGCACTTATATGCATGCACTAATGTAGGAAAGTACTGACATTTCAGCTTCTATGTGTACCTCACTAGTCGGGGACGAAATTTTTGTGTTGGTGTAGGAAAGTACTGAAATTTCAGCTTCTATTTATTTGTTATGCAAAACGCACAGGGTCGAGTAAAACGTTTGTCGAATATCAAATCCTATTCTTAGCGCTTTTACAAATATTGGTGGTCACCTGCTCGGGTCATACAACAAATGATATCCAGCTGGGCAGTGAGATCTTGAGAACTCTGGCCAAAAGTTAGGGTTTTGCTTGCATTTTACTTTGACGACTAACGTGCATGCGTCGTGGGACATGTCAACACCTGAATATATATTGCGTCAAATCACCTAATCAAATGGCACCTATCCTTAGATGGACACGCCGGCGGGTTATTCGTAAAGATTTTGACAGTATGCATGATGAAATGTGAACTACCTGTCGACATTCGGGTCCGTGTTTTGGGGGGAGACTGTGAAACTTAGGGTTACACGTTGTTTAACTGACATATATTTCGATCCACATGTCCCAGGGAAGAGCAAGCTGTGGCATACCCTGCAGTCAAATTTCACTTTTAGATGTATTTGGTGTTGGAGCTTCCGCAAACCACTTGGCGGCATATACATTTGTATGACGCGCGCACACTGCGAAAGCGTGCCGAAGGATATGATTGTAGGTGGGACATTGAGTACAATTATTGATAATGCGCCGAGCGCCGTACCTCTGTCGATTAACTATGATTTTGACTTTTTTGTGAAAGTGTACCATTGTGGTGATGTTGATTTTCTTCATTTGCCGTATTATATGCATTAGAGAGTTTCACGCAAAATTCGGCAGCCAATTCTTTCGCTAGGCCGACGTGGACGTAAAATATCCATCTTGTTGCAAGAGCCCGATGTTACTGGCAAAGTCTACGAGCGCCAATTTTGGTTGGGTCCTAATGGAATATTCAATAGGTACAGTCAGCTGACCGAATTGAGTCGCTGCCGAATTGAGTTTTCATTTCGTTCGAATTTGGCCTCGCGCGAGCGAATTGAAGGCAATTCTCACGAGCGAATTGAGCAAATCGGCAGACAATCCGACGTGGACCGAGGTGTCCCCGAAAAATGCGGCATCGACGTCGGACTACCGAAATAATTGGCTGCCGAAATTTGCGCGAAACTCACTATTTGCACATACCATGAGCGTGTGCAATCCTAAGTACTACTGTATCATGGTCTCAGGAATGATGTGTGCATTCAAGCATAATTACAGTTGCTTTCTTACAAGTTGTGGTTCAGTCTTCCCAGTTGTGTTTCAGTCAAGACAATACCTCTTCATGGGTGCAGAAGGAAACTGACAATAACTTTGATCCTATCCACCACACGCATTGTTAAATATTTGCTAATCTGTGCACGCATTTGAAATGATACTCATCTGGATATCTTTCGCATAGCATGGATGCTACCCGGGTATGGCAAAATATTAACTGTTGTAAATATAATATGATATACCAAATAAAATTTCCGCCCAGTAGTTCGTTTGGGAGGACTCGGATAATCTTTGGGGACATGGGCATACATAATGAAATTAACTTCATAAAGTTATTACAAGGGTGTCCTTAAATGTATGCATCCCATTGCCATACGCACGCTTTAGCAGCTGCTGTACTAGCCGACTATGAATGAGAGAACCTGCATCCATCTCCTCGGGTGCACTCCCCCTTTTGGAAAGCATAGCATGAGCCACCTCCTCCTCCCTTTCCGCCTGTGTCAAAAGCAATAACTTTCAGAGAATATATTTCCCAAAACGACGGAAATTTTCCTAAAGTTTTACCAACATTACAAACAAAGAAAGCTTCCATTTTCCTTCAACTCAACAACCTGAGGTTGTGAAACACGTACCTTTGCCACCCTTGCCACCCTTGCCACCCTTGCCGCCCTTCCCACCCTTGCCTCCTTTCCCGCCTTTGGCTCCATCATCCCTTGCCCTTTTAGCAGCTTTGCATTCCGCGCATCGGGTCTGTACATAACAAAAGAAATGTGTGAGGACCAGACATTTTCCTATTTTGGCCAGGAACATATGTTAATTTTGGCCAAGAACACATGCCAAGAAGGTATCTTCCGCACAGCCCAATACATGATACGTCCACAAGGTGATAGTGCACAAAACTGAGCAGAGCAACGGAAGTTTTCAGGGCAGGAATTGGTCGTTCATGCAACAAGCAATGGAGGATCGCAGCCCTGAAGGATAGCATAGTCCCAAGGCGAAAGGAGCTCCAGTAACAGATATTGGAAACATTTAAATATGCCCACAGACAGACAGGAACAACCTATATCATAAAGCTCTGGCAGTGGAGCAATCTAGAGAGAAAGGATCCTCAAGTATGACCCTGTCAAAGAAAGGCAAGGTTCAAAAACAGTGGTAATAGTCCCCAAAGTCGAATGTGGGGACACTGACCGCATATTGTAAGGATATTTAAGCTGCTACGTACCGGTTGATTGTCAAAACCTTTATTGAAAAAGAATTCCTGCTCGCCGGTGGTAAAGATAAACTCAGCTTCGCAGTCGCGGCAGTTAAGGGTGATGTCCTCATATCCCGCCCACTCTTCCTCAGCTGCAGGTTCCTCTTTCTTCTTGATCTTCATAGGTTCCTCCTCCTCCTCCTCCTACAGACAGAAATCGGAGCAGTTAGTATTCGTCCAGCTCCCGAGCTCCAAGCTCAGGTGGTGAGAAGCTTTCAACCTCGAAAGCTGCGGAAGCAAGTACAGTTGTCTGGAACGAGCTCATCGCGTGTAGCGATATGCCGCAAAGGCAGCAACTTAGAAGTCGCCCGGTGGTGCCGCAAACGACCACTTACAACCTGGCTTGATATTCCCGAAGCGCCGAGTCTGGTATGTACACTTTCGGGAAAAATTGCGACGCAAAAGCTCATAGGGCAAGGTCCTTACTCGAGCTCTGACTCTCCTCCATCAACGGCTCTGCGTCAAAATTGTTGAACGAGAGTTCGTGACCGATACAATTTTGTGTGGCTTCTAAGCTTTCAACACCAGCTATCGGCGTGTCCACGAATGCAACGTGCCAGAATGCATTATGTCGCTACAGACCCGGGTGATGTTCTCCTCTAGGGTCACAATTCCTCTAGAACCTGCGAAACAACCGAAGCCGGCTCCTGATGTGTGTGAAAGTGAGCGTTCTAATGTAACTATGATCTATGCCGATAGACGCCCTGCTCGGCTTGACAGACGATAATACCTGAGGTACCTGAGCTTATACTTCCGACAGACAGACTGCAAACCCCGACTAAACACTCGACGCACAAGTGAGACCTGAGCACATCTCTGAATTCGAACGGATCCGACCACCACCTTTGCTGACATCGCTACCACGAAATGTCATGGTACCTCTGAATAGGCAGTTGCTGTGCAACTTCTATATAGCACACAAAGTACTAGCCAATGAAAGTGTGGAACTCTGTGAGACTCGACGTAAAAAGAACGTCGGAAGTAACTATGCAGACACCTTTTCTTCTTCTTCATCTTCGGACTTCTCTGCCTCCTCCTTGTCCTCCTCATCGTCGTCATCGTCTTCTTCCTCTTCAGATTCCGCCTCAGATTCCTCCTCAGGTTCGGGCTCGGGCTCAGGTTCCTTGGCGGCCTTCTTCTTCTTCTTCTTCGGGGCCTCCGCCTTCACATCGGCAAAGAACAAGTCGAACCGCTTTTCAAGTTAGGAAAGGTGACAAGTCCTCCGAGGGCAGCCACCAAACTTCTCACGAGTCGTGAGCAGACAAGTTTTGGATTGAAGGTCGCACGTAAGTGGCACCGACTACCAACCTGGACTGCCGCATTCGCACAGTATCCAACGCACGCAAGGAAGCAAGGATGAAGTCGTTGTAGTGGTGACGTAGGATGAGCGCTTACCTCTACTTCTTCGGCCTCAACCTCATCCTCCTCCTTTGCTGCACGTTTTGCGCTTTTCTTACCCATATTTATGTACGACGGTTAGTGAGGTGTAGGTTGTGTGTTTTGAGAAAGGAATAAGTGCAGGTTGGTGAAGTGTTGCGTCGGTTTGTCGGTTTATGTCTCAAGTCTCACGTTAGTCTGTAGTGAGGATGTCTTCATGCGTATAGACACGATTATGCGTATCTTGCGTAAGACACGAGTCTCGAGTGGCTTCCACCCAATAGGGGCTGTCGCTTGGCGCTGCGCTGGCGCTGACTCATGACAGACCCAGATGACCTGTCCATCCTCCCACGGTCTCTATTTCTCTGTCTGTGCCTGGGGTGGGGGAACCCTCATATGCTCATCGCGGTCCACATGCGAATTAATAAAATGATTGTTATCCGACGGTGAAAGCTTACTGACGTAGGAAGTGACCGATCGACGGTAGATAATTTCGGTTATCTGAGTTAGGGAGACGGAGTCCTGAGCTGAGCCGCCACAGCCCGGGTGAGGCCGCCATCGCCACCGCACCCGGGTGCAAGTTGGGGTTTTCAGTCGACCGTCGGCGGGGCGCCTTATTTTTCGACCCACTCACGGGGAACCCAATCTTGCCACCCCCACAGTAAGGGGGTGGCACAGTGGGTCTCCTGTCTGTCACCCCTCAGCCCGATGTGTCACCAGTGTCCGTTGTCACTTGTATCACGGTGTGCTATAAAACACCTATCACAGTATTTTATATCATCTTAGTATCCGAGTGCACGAGCGCCTGCCCCTGCGAGACAGTATCGCTCCTTAGCGCCTGACATATATATATCCTTATATATATATTTCTCACTTTCTATCAGGTTATCGGCCATCCACTTGTGGGTGCTCGTGTTTTACTTTTGATCCTTGGAAGGGTGCACCGAACTTCCTCGAATCCGCCGCACACCGCCGGCAGCTGTTCCGTCCTTACGGCAGCGACTCAAACCAGACCCCGGCCACCGTTGAGGATCGCGGCCGAGTCCAAAAATTTATCACCAAACCGAGTACAATTTGGGCTTCAGTTGAGCCCGGTTGTTTTTACCAATTAACAAAGATTACCGATTACGTGCTTCCGGTTGTTATGTCATCAAACCGCCGAAGCCCTCGACCTGTTATGGAATCCCTTCGCTCCGCGCGTGCCGCCGCGGCTGCTTCTGGCACTCCTGCAGGTCCCGCACTTCCTGCCTCTGCGGCCCCTTCTCCTCAGAGGGGTTCCCGCACACCGGGGCAAAATCCCGATCCGGTGGTGCGCATGTCTGCGCTCATCAGCAAGCCGACGTTCGTCTCGCTGGCTGCCACCTCCGCCGATTTTCACCGAGATGCTTCGGTCTGGGAGTCCACCCCAGTCCGAGCGTCGCAGCAGTACGAGTACGCTGACAAATTGGACTACGCGTTTACTTACGGTGAAGAGCTTGTGAAAGTCCTGAAGTCTCATGGCTTCAAACCGCAGAAGGGGTACACCCTCGACGGCAGTGACTCCGAGACCGACTTCGCGGTCCTTCTTGGGAATCTACGACACGTCCTGTCCCCCATCTCCCACTACGAGTACGACAAGCTCTTCGACCTGGAGCACGAGTACCTGGAGTACCACTGGTCCCTGAACGAGCTCATCTTTATCATTCTCAAGGGCGTCCTCAACGGTACCGCTTTGGCGCTCTACCAGGAGTCAGCTCGAGTCCACCCACGAGATGGACGTTGCGCATTACAACGCCTACGTTACCACGTCGAGGCCTCCACGGACCCCGACACTTATCGCTTCTGGACGAAGCTGCGGGACACGAAGATTGACGAGACCGCCGACCCCGCCCCGCAGCTCACGGTTCTCCGCGTCCTGGGAGACAAACATCAACGGCTTCATCCTACCTACGACGACCCTGGACGTGTACAAGACCTTCAACACGTCCTCGGCCGGTCGGCGGCGAGCTCCCCACACGTGTCCCCACTATATCTGGTGGTGCTCCGTGAGCTCGCCGCTGGCCACAGGTTTACATTTTCCACCCTCGCCCTCCGCATTGCCACGGTTTGGCAGACAGAGGGGCACCTCTCCCGCCTGGCCGATCCGCCATCTTCGGGCGCTGGTGGTGGCAGGGCACGGGCGGACGGTGGTGCTACGTTTAACGCCGTGCGCACCCGCAACAACATCGTCAAGCCGGTCGGAGATTGGAAGCCGGCCCAGAACCCCCGTGTCCCCCACTTGGTATGGGAGGGGGTCGGCTTCCCGTGCATCTCATGCTTCCGTTTTTGGGGCGTCACTGATGGGCACCTCGCCACGGAAGGGGTGTGCCCCTACGCATGCACCGCATCATTTGCACCGTCGAGGGCGCCGCCCGAGGCTCCGAAGGCTCCGAAGCGCCCTTCCGTCGCTGCCTGGGCTCAGCCCGCCGGTGGTGTGCCTCCTGCCGCAGCCCCCGGTCCCCCGGCGAGCCGTGGTTCACCCTCATTGCAGTATGCGGCTGTGGACGGCGATGGCGGCGATGGCGACGATGGCGCGGCCGCATTCCCGTTCCGCCCTTTACTCGATCGTGGCGAGCCGGGGCCCATGCCCAGCACCGCCCTGGACGACGACGACACCGACTGGCCGGCTCTCCGTTCGGTTCCGTGGATCCCGAAGTTCCAGGGTGCATCAACATCCAGCTCGGCGGCAAAACAAGATTGAGATCAAGCAGCACAGTTCGGAAGGACCCTTCTCCATGCCCACTCGGCTTGTGATTGACTCTCGAGGGACCGAACTCTTTAGAATTAGTTAGCAAAAGACTTTTGGACAGCTTGGGATGGCACATGCCGGACTGCCCGGGCCTGTTTGGCCCCTAGACCCTGCAGTGCTCCTGTCTCTTTTCCTGGTGACACCTCAACCCCACGGGGTGAGGTGGTGTCACGGGGAACCCAATCTTGCCACCCCCACGGTGGCACAGTGGGTCTCCTGTCTGTCACCCCTCAGCCCGATGTGTCACCAGTGTCCGTTGTCACTTGTATCACGGTGTGCTATAAAACACCTATCACAGTATTTTATATCATCTTAGTATCCGAGTGCACGAGCGCCTGCCCCTGCGAGACAGTTTCGCTCCTTAGCGCCTGACATATATATATCCTTATATATATATATTTCTCACTTTCTATCACCCACCGCCAACCGAAATCTACGCTGGCGAGGCGGTAGCGGTAGATTTCTGAACGAGCGACCAACCGCCGCGACGCGCGCCGACGGGGCGGGAAACGTGACGGCTAATGAACGCCAGCGCCACCCGTCGACGGGCAAAAATTTCGCCAGCGTCCGTGTCACAACTATGGACACGCCCAACCCTGGGGTCGGGGGACCCCTTCGCAGCCCCCGACAGGGCCTTTCCCCCCTTGCGATCTCAGCTTCGCCATTTCCCTGCCACCTCTCAGACAGTCGTTCCCACGTCCGCGCTCAGTTGTCACCATTTTCCCCCACTCCGCAACACCGCTTTTCCCCAAGTGCGCCCGTGTGCTAGTTATACCGGGCGACATATAATTTACACCAGCCACACCACCGCCCCGATTTCACGCTCAGATACCACCAGCAATCCACGTCAGCCCGATGTAAATCTTGCTTCAGCAAGCCACCAGGAAAGCAGATGCCAGTACCTACGTCCGAAGGCAAGCCTTTCTAACCGCTACCCCTACAGGAGCAAATCTCACAGGCCCATTCCCTTTCGCGAGTCCAAACTCCGTGAAACCCGCGATCAGTGCGGCGCCCCTCAGACAACCCCTTCCCCACAATCAGTTATTCGCCCGATGACGCTTGTCACGCATCTTAATTATACCCAAAACACGCCAATGCGGTACAGTACGACGCGTCACGACAACAGCACCCTCGCACAGCAGCCACGGGCGCCACCCATGGCGTATCAGCCGTTACATCAACCCAAAACACCCCAGTCAGTTATTCAGCAGCACGACAGCCACGTCACCACGTACGACAACAACGCCAAACTCGAATTACATTCGCTCTGACCTATTTCCTGTTCTACAAAATGCTTTCTCTCTGAACTGCTCCCGCTCGCACGAACTGGGCGACAGTCCACCGGGCGTGGCGCGACATCCGCCGGGCCAGGCTGAGCCCATCCACGGCCTCGTGAAGATCAAGGAATATCACAGGCACCACAGCGCCTCATCCGCGCCACGTGGACGAAGTCTCCGGCTCGCCGCACCGGACCACCGCTGGCACCTGCAACACCAACGAGTACAAACGCGAAGCACTGCGCCGCGCCCCAAGCGCGGAAGTTCACGGCAACTCGATGTAGACACACCACATGTGACACCACGTCACAACAGCAGCCAACGTCAGAATGTAGTATCTCAAGAGTCACCAACGGGATGTAGCATTTGGCGACAGTTCAAATGAGGAAGTAGATCGCTGATTGGAGAAGGCGAAACATCGCGAACCGAGAAGACACAAAACGCCTAGCTGCAGCTGTAGGAAAAGAGCTCTTAAAGAGAATAGAGACGATTTCAAAACATTCTGCAGATAACTCTGAACCTTTCAAAATCATCTTGGCCTTGCGTAAATTTGTATCGAATATATATTTCCACGCTGAATTTACAGCGACGTTGCAAATCCCCTCGCACTAAGCGCCTGTTTGAATCAGTCAGGGACAGTTTGTCTGATACGCGCTCCGCACGTAGCGCATAGCCTGAATTCAGTGCCCCCGAACTCGCAACCTCGCTCGCGCGGCCACACCGGCTAGGCGTAGATCCACACTCGCATAACGGAAGGCGAATCCGCAACACTAAAGGCCGCAGCTCCGCGCAGTTGAGGTAAGCCCGAGGCACCATGTGCTAGGTGAACGCTTTCCGTGTTTTCTTGCAAGGAACGGACAGTCGTGCAGGGACCCGCTATGCACCTAAGGAGCCTGGAGCACCTCTGAATTCACCTCACGACAATAAACAGGCGCGCAAAAGTGTACCCTGAATTCATGCGTGCGTGCGTGCGTTTGCGGTATGTGTGCGTGCCGCAGCTCAGCCTTAGCCCTACTCACTAACGCCGCTGCTGCTTTCTTCTACGTGTCCGCACGAAGACATCGTCTTCGTCGTTTACAACTACTTTTCTTTACCAAGTTCCCGAGGGAATTCTCAGGTGAGGCGCGATAGTTCGCACTCCCGTGAATTCCCACCCTAAGAGTGTTGAGAAGGTGCACGGCGACGCCGAGACGGCCAGCGGCTTTCCGTTTTAAAAACCCGAATTCAGCACAAGCTCGGAAAGTCAGCACGCTCGGCTAAGCTCGGCTACTTCAGACGACGTCACCGCTCAACACCTCTGACGACTTTTCAGACTCCAGAGAGTCAACTGCTCCTCTTTCCGGACCCCGTTTTGACCGTTTTCAAGTGTGCATTCACGCGCGTTCCGGCTGTATGACTGCCGAGTGGATTCACCACGCTCTATCTCTGCCTGGACACCATGAATTCTCAAACCTTATCCAACTGTGTTCTTTCGCTGTTGTGGCCTGAGCCGACCCTGTGAATTCAGCGCCGACTGCCGCTACCTGCTTTGGGCATTCCCACTCGGGCTGGCTGGCCCAACTCGGGGGCTGAACCCAACCTTTTCAGCCAGCCCGAGCGAGCTGTGAATTTGGTCTCTGCTGGCTGCTGGACCTTGGTATCCTTTTTGAAGTCGAGCCCAGCAGTCCGTTTGGTCTTCGTTGCGTGGTTCCCGAGCCTGAGTTGCCCCTTTTCGCCTTCCCCTTTAGGACTCCACACTGACCAGGCACCTTCTCGTCAGGTTGCCCGTCAGGACCTTTGGGGATGCTCACCAGCCCCGTGCACGTTCGAAATTCCCAGAATAGGGCCTTTTCCATGATTTTGCCCTGTTTCCTGAACCTTTAACCTTCCATTGATTTTGAAAAACCTCTCTGAGTTCTTCGCTGAATCCCACCCCGTCACTAGCACGGGGCAGCTCTGACGTTCCCGCTGGGAATTCACGTCGCGCGCCGCGTCAGAGTAGCATGACCAACCAGCGCCGCGTCAACGAACTGTTTCGTCGCACACGCTGCCGGCGAAGCCCCGCGCCCTGCTTGAGCGCTTGCGTCATATGCATGACCCCTGTCCCCACGTGGCAGCGCTGCGCGTCTCACGTCCTGCGGTGTCCCTGCTTGAAGGGACGGCGTATTTGCCACTCGCGCTGCCTGTCCACGTGGCTGACACACAATAGCTCGTGCCCGCTCTGCCGACGTCCCCCACGACTCCGCCAGACGCACATTTCGGAGCACTTCGCCCTTCACCCCGTGACTTGGGCAATTCAAGATTTTTGACACCCCTGTGGCAGCAGTGACGCGCAGCATCAGCAGAGCCGTTCGCGCCGTGCCTCACAACTCACCCTGCTCCCCCTCCCATGCCGGCCTCGTGCAGTGGCCAGTAGCGCATACCACGTCCAGTGGGGCGCAACCACTCCTGGAGATTTCAGGCTGCGACCGCGTGCAGTGGTCAGATCGCGTGCAGTGGTCAGAACAGCCTTCCTCCTCCCATGCCGGCCTCGTGCAGTGGCCCGCAGCGCATACCACGTCCAGTGGGGCGCAACCACTCCTGAAGATTTCAGGCTTCGACCGCGTGCAGTGGTCAGATCGCGTGCAGTGGTCAGAACAGCCTTCCTCCCCCCATGCCGGCCTCGTGCAGTGGCCAGCAGCGCATACCACGTCCAGTGGGGCGCAACCACTCCTGAAGATTTCAGGCTTCGACCGCGTGCAGTGGTCAGATCGCGTGCAGTGGTCAGAACAGCCTTCCTCCCCCCATGCCGGCCTCGTGCAGTGGCCAGCAGCGCATACCACGTCCAGTGGGGCGCAACCACTCCTGAAAATTTCAGGCTTTGACCGCGTGCAGTGGTCAGATCACGTGCAGTGGTCAGCAACAGCGTGCCACGTCCAGTGGAACGCAACCACTCCTGAACATTTCAGGATCTTAATTGGTGACGGCAGCCAACCCCAACAACCGCATGACAAGTGGGACTGCCGTTCCCCACGCCCCCTGCTTAAGGGGTGAGGTCTGCGTGTGCAGGCGTCAAACCATCAACATGTCCTCCAAACCAAAGTCACTACCAGTCGTCACCAAGGCCAACATGTCCAACGGCGATTTCACCGATCTGGCCAATGAGCTCAGTGCCTTCGTCAGCAACCTCGTGTTCGAAAAGAACGCGAACCGCGACGATGAGCTCACGCGCGCCGAGATCAACAAACTCAAGGGCAAGCTGTTCGGCTCCTTGCCCGCAATCTTCAACAGCACGGAGGCCGCCACCCGCGTCATCAGTCGGTTCGTGCTGACGCCAAACAGCGAAAGCAAGACGCTGCCTCAGCTGATTATGGAGGAGACCGAGTCGTACCCGCCGCAGACTGGATACATGTGCGAGCCCATTACGTTTCCCCGGGAAGACCACTTCCAGGTGCTGACCGGCCAGGACATCGACTGGGACGCCGCATGGCGCGTGCTCTTCTTCCTGCTGAGGCTGAAGTGCGCCGATCTGTCAGCCGAGGCCGCCCAAGACGAGATCAAAAACTTGAAGATGTTGGCTGGCGAGGACCCGAACGCCCTCAGGGACCGCCTGGTGGGGCTCGTGGAGCGAGTCAACTTGCCCCACGATTCCACGTCAAAGGTAATCAGCCTGCAGACGGCCGGTCTGATTATGCTTCAAGCCCTGCCCGAGCACCTCGCGGGCATCGTCCGAGAGCGTTTCAGCAAGGCCATGAACGTGACCGACGAGCACACACTCACCGAGGTGACCGACGTAGCGCAAGACGTGCACACCAAGCTGAAGAGTCTGGAAACGAAGATCATGAAGGCAAACCTCGAGCTCGCGGTTTGCCGCTCGCTTGCTGCTTCTTAAGCCCATCCTTGACCCTGGTCTCCAAGCTAGCACCAAGTGCAATGCGTCTACCAGAGCTGTGAGGAGTTGTACTCCCCTTGTCATCCCGCTGCTTGGGCATTGTCTGAATTTCAAAAACTTTGACATAGCGCCGACAGTTTCCTTATGTACAGTGCGCTAGCGCTCTTCTCAGTATCATCCGTCCCTTGGACGGTTCTTTTTGTAAGACGGACCCGCCACTACAACAGTACAAACGCAGAAATGATGCCACGCAATACCATCATTCCACATCGACCCGATGGTCCCGATCTTCGCCCCGAAACGACAAGAGTCATGAAAAGTCGATCTTTGGTTAGAATATATCGTTTTTTCAAGAGGGAATCGGTCCGTACGGCCCGACTAGGTCCTGAGATGTGGCCAATCAGCGGGAAGGGTCGATTTCAGAGGTAGGGCACCATGTCGCCGTCCATGCGGGTACCTTGCCTTCGATTTAGATCCAACCATGTGACATAATGACAGTCCATAAGTAGAATTAACATATCCCAAACCCCTTGGGTGGGCGGAGGTGCCCCTGTGTAATTGCAGATTTTAGCGTAGCCACCCTCCACGGGTGGGTTTGGATAGGGTTACGTGTTTCAATAAAAAAACCCTAATTATGATGTAACATCCCTAATTTTATTATATAAATCTTGAAAGGGACTCTTTGGCGAGCAATCCAAGAAAAGAAATGTATGAAAAACCCCCGGGACGCCCTTAGAATTGCATTTTGTGTGACAGCAAAATAACATATTTACTAAAGCAAAATCTGAAAAGTGAAATTCGAATGATTCGGAGAAGTATTTATCGTTTGTCATTTGTTCATGCCACTCCAAACATTCATTTCGGCTATCCTCTTTCATTTGATTATAACCATAAAATGATATATCGGGAATTTCGCCTACATAATTTTGATTTTCATGAGTATTGAATTTGTGTGGAAAATAGCCCTTCTTTTCGCCTTTCAAATCAAATATTTCTGAGAATTTACTTAATGGACTTGTTAAATGTAGATAGATGTCCATTAATGTCACGGTTTGATATTTTAGATACATTATTTTACCACCATTTTGTACCGTTTCGGGAATTTCATCCATCGTTGTCATTATGTATTCTATAATAAGAACATAATCGTATTTTGAACCATTATGGGCTATGAAGGTAAATCCTTTGTGTTTATTAGCAAATAAAAATTTAGAAGCTTCTCCAATATTGTTATGCACAAATTCTTCACCATTAGAATAACGTGTCACACTTAGATTAACTTCATGCTTTGTTTCATTGTATGCTTCAAAATCAAAAAATCCTATTTTATCCTTATCAATAATATCTTTTGGTCTCTTTTGTGTAATGTAACATTGATGCTCTCTCATGTCACAATATAATTTACAATTTGGACAAAATTCATGTCCACAAATGTGTTCTTGTTCTTTTCTTATGTCGTAAACCTTTTTACACTCACCTTTGCACCTATGGAAATGTTGACAAGCTGTCCCTTTTTTTGTGTAAATCATAACATTTCTGATTTGGAAATTTTATATTACAATCTTCACAGTGTATGGCTTTCTTCCACTCAATAAATCGTTTGGTTCCTTTTTTTTAGAAAAATCACACAATTTACTTTTACATTTAAAAACCTTGGTCGGTCGGCTATTCCATAAAATGCTTCAATTTTTGGTATTGGTTCGTAGTGTCCAATACTTGAATTTAGATGATAATAAACAAAATTCCATTCAAGTCTGTCGGGCAAACCTTCTTTGGATGGAGGGTACATAATTGTACAACCCAAATCAGTCATTCCATGAATTGTAATATTTCTATTGAATTTTTCTCCAAAGACATAAATGTCATCAAATCCTATACCGTTTTCAGAATCAAATCCTAATTCTGTCATTACATTTATTGCTTCTTTTGTTAAACAAATTTTTTTATTATTGCAAACATTGTTATAAATACTATATGTTATTTCTTCATTGTCTTTTTTATCTTTGTGATTCATAATGATGCAAGATTTAGCAAAACATTGTTCATCCTTGACGGTGATGCAACTTTTCTTTTGCTTCAATTCCTCCACAGATTTTGGTACCGATAATGGTTGTCCTTTTCCATTTTATTTTTTAATTTAAAAGTGAAATCGTAATAAAATTCACAGCCCCTCTATCATCTCCAGACTGAATCATTCCTTCTAATTTTTTATAAAATTCGATTTCATTTTTTGCACTCAAAAATTCTGAAGAACCATCTTGGAAATTTACACCAAATTGAAAGTGTTTTACATCTTCCGAAGCTTGGTCTATTTTTTTATCAATTAAATTCATCCAATATTCTAAAGGTTTACTAATAAATCTATTAAATTTGATTTTCATGCTTACTCCGGAATTTCCACCTTTATCAACAAAATCTTTTGTAACATCTTTATCCGTAAATTGTTCTTCATATTCTTGTCGAGTAAACAACTCAAGGTCTACCGGAATATCCTAGTACACCAGATATCAGATAGTCCCGTACTCGGGTGGATAAACTGTATGAGATAAATAGACCCTAAGCTAGATATACCCGGAACGGTCTCGGACGGTCTCGGAGTCTAGCCTACCTGTGACACCGCGTGTGTCACAATACGAACCTACAGATCAGTCAGCAGTCCAGTGTTGGTCCTAGGGATCTGTCATAGGGGCCTGACCGGGACTCCCAGTCAGGGCTGCCTATACAGATTTCAGCACACCACCCCAGCACTGTGGGTGGTGACTGGCTAGGAGAGTCAGAAAATGTATGATGTTAGTGTCAGGGCAGAAGCTAGGTGACAAGTCTAACTGCCAATCCAACTGTGCTATTCTGATACACAAATTGGAAACCTCTAGGTAGCACGTGAGCAGAAACATACGGGCAATTAAGGCACCGCTAAACAAGTGAAAGGAACCGTGCCAGCAAGTCAGTTTGAAGATTATAAAGTAGTCAAAGCAAAACATAAACCAGATTGAAGAAGTCTTTGAGGTCACAGGAGTTCTGCACACCACCATGTTGGTGTGCCTCCAGAGTGAGCAAGAAGTCAATCGACAGTACCAAAGTAGTCAGCGGTGGCCTCACGGAAGTCCATCCCATAATAGGAAGTAAAGAAGCCAGCACCGTAGTAGTGCTCCACATCCAGAGGTCCGCTCTCATGTAATGCCATACCGTTCCGCTCCCGGACGCTTCACTCTCGGTGGCCCTAAGGGGAGGGCGCGGGTGAGCACCTCGGTGTGCTCACCTCGTGGCGACACGCATGCAAGGGTGGGCCTCCTTGCACGCGCGTGGCGATGCGTCCCGTCGAGACGGGTGCACTCGCCCGGAGCTTGGGGCTCGCCGGCCTCATCAGCACCCCGAGTGTGGGTGCCGCGCTCCGCGCTCGGCGGCGGGGCATGCGTGCGCGGTGTGCTGCTCCCAGGCACGCGCATCAACCTCTGCAAGGAGGCCCGATGCGCCTGGACGCGGTGCACACGCTGCGCGCTACTCCCAGGCACCATGCGTCTGGTGTGCCTGGCGGGGCAGCGGCGCGTCACGCAGCCCGAGACAGCACAGCGAGAGCTGCTGCCTCATGGCGGTGCGCCTGGCGCGCTCGCGGTGGCTGCCATCTGCCACTCGCGGCGCTCTCCCCCCCCCAAAAGAAAAGCGGTCCGCTCCCGGACGCTTCACTCTCGGTGGCCTTAAGGGGAGGGCGCGGGTGAGCACCTCGGTGTGCGCACCCCGTGGCGACACGCATGCAAGGGTGGACCTCCTTGCACGCGCGTGGCGATGCGGCCCGTCGAGACGGGTGCACTCGCCCGGAGCTTGGGGCTCGCCGGCCTCATCAGCACCCCGAGTGTGGGTGCCGCGCTCCGCGCTCGGCGGCGGGGCATGCGTGCGCGGTGTGCTGCTCCCAGGCACGCGCATCAACCTCTGCAAGGAGGCCCGATGCGCCTGGACGCGGTGCACACGCTGCGCGCTACTCCCAGGCACCATGCGTCTGGTGTGCCTGGCGGGGCAGCGGCGCGTCACGCAGCCCGAGACAGCACAGCGAGAGCTGCTGCCTCATGGCGGTGCGCCTGGCGCGCTCGCGGTGGCTGCCATCTGCCACTCGCGGCGCGCTCTCTCCCCCCCAAAAGAAAAGCGGTCCGCTCCCGGACGCTTCACTCTCGGTGGCCCTAAGGGGAGGGCGCGGGTGAGCACCTCGGTGTGCTCACCTCGTGGCGACACGCATGCAAGGGTGGGCCTCCTTGCAGGCGCGTGGCGATGCGTCCCGTCGAGACGGGTGCACTCGCCCGGAGCTTGGGGCTCGCCGGCCTCATCAGCACCCCGAGTGTGGGTGCCGCGCTCCGCGCTCGGCGGCGGGGCATGCGTGCGCGGTGTGCTGCTCCCAGGCACGCGCATCAACCTCTGCAAGGAGGCCCGATGCGCCTGGACGCGGTGC
>LGRX02007285.1:0-10089 GCA_001247695.2 Cymbomonas tetramitiformis | reverse complement strand
AGATAGAGTCGCCGACACCCCGCCTGCGCTGCCCCGCCCCAGATAGAGTCGCCGACACCCCGCCTGCGCTGTTAGCCCCCGTTAATTTTTGTTGTGACCCTTGAGCCTCTCACACATGTAGTGTCCGAAGTTGATGCTTGCACGATCCTATTTTTGCGACCCTTGGGCCTCACAAACACCTACTGTCTGAAGTTTATGCTGGTGTGCTTGTCCTGATGTTATAATTTTGTGGATATTGATGGGAACATATGCACGCCAGATTATGTTCATTTGTTACAGATAACGGGAACGGTTCGGGAGTGATGCGGTGATGCAGGTGCACTATACCAACAAGTGGCACAAGGTGCATGCGCTACTACCAGTGGCTGTTCACTGATCATAAGTCAGAGCGATTGTGACGCAGCAGCAGCATACTTGCAACTGCAGGACCAATCTTCAGAGTGGGAACAAGTATCCAGTTATACTCCAGGTTGTTATATATATATATCTTCCTTAGACCTATTCTTCAACACCGCTTTTTCGTCGACATATCAGTGTACAAGTAGTCATCCATGCCTCTGCAGTTGTGGCACACCAGGTAGATTTTCAGCCAACTTCTGGATGTATGAGTCAGTGATTCCGCCCCATTTCTCTTTGGCAAAATCTGGTGGTGTTGTAACTTGCTAGGCCATGTTTCACTGGTTCACAGTTTCAAATGTGCACTTTGGATGTCAATAGAATGTCGTTTTAATCATTTTCAGAGATTTTGCCCCTTGCGGCCATTTGTTGGGGAGGCACCCTTACTTCATGTATGCCGTTATGAACGCCATTCATCGTGACCGATTGCATGTGTGGCCTGCATGGTGTGGCATGTATGGCCCATGATATGCATGCCAACATGGTGTGGGTGTTCGGTAACATGGATCATGATTTTAATGATATCCATGACCATGTTATGTATGAGAAATGACATTCATCATGACCGATGGCACGCATGGCATGGTGCATGACATGCATGCCACATGATATGCACAACATGCACATCACATGATATGCACGACATGCACAGCACATGATATGCACGACATGCACAACACATGATATGCATGATACATGATATGCATGATATGCATGACATATGACGTGCATGCCATGCATGGCCAGTGACATGAGTGACATGATAACATGGGTGACCAATGATAAGTATGATGGCATGCATGGTCTATGCTATATATGTTATCAGCATGTGTGGCGGAATGAGCTGATTTTAGCATGCCATCAGTTGCAAGTGTTGTGTGTTGATGGCATGTACCCACGTGGCATGTGTGGTTGACGTACGTGTTGATAGCATGTACCCACGTGGCATGTGTCGTTGACGTGCGTGCTGATGGCATGTGCCCACGTGGCATGTGTGTCGTTGACGTGCGCGTGTTGATGACATGTGTCCACGTGGCATGTGTCGTTGACGTGCGTGTTGATGGCATGTGCCCACGTGGCATATGTTTGTCAACGTGTGTGTTGATGGCATGTGTCCACGTGGCATGTGTCGTTGACGTGCGTGCTGATGGCATGTACCCACGTGGCATGCAACCAAGCCGACCACTGGCTGCGCGCACTCCTTGAAGAATTGCTTTGCCTACGCACCCAAAACCCCGATAGAGGGTATTGCATTACAATGCTCTCATTAGTAATGGGAGGATGAGCATCTCCAGATTAAAAAACTGAATTGGGGTGCTGGTGGGTCGATCAATGTGGTCGGTGCAGCTCCTACTTCACCTACTTCAAGTCCAACTACTGGTCCCACACCCATACCCAGTGAGTTGTATTTCCACCCCTGTCTGCGCATCAACTATTGTGTGTGCTCATCCTTGGACCGTTCCCTTCAGCAACAAGAATCCAAAGAAGGTTGACTGCACTCAGTGCCCATGGCGGGGATCAAACTAATGTGTGTGTATGCTTTTATCGGGGCATGCCAGCAGGGTCCGCTTACTCCGTAACCCGCGGGCGGGGCAGCGCAGGCGGGGTGTCGGCGACTCTATCTGGGGCGGGGCAGCGCAGGCGGGGTGTCGGCGACTCTATCTGGGGCGGGGCAGCGCAGGCGGGGTGTCGGCGACTCTATCTGGGGCGGGGCAGCGCAGGCGGGGTGCCAGCGACTCTATCTGGGGGCGGGGCAGCGCAGGCGGGGTGTCAGCGACTCTATCTGGGGTCGGGCAGCGCTTATAACTAGGATGATTTGCTCGGAAGTCGGCGCACAGCTAAGCAGTCATTCTCACGACTAGTTTACATAATTTCTCTTTTGCTCGAATTCTCGTTTGCCAAAGGCAGGCACTGCAATACATTTCATTAAAATGATTTTGTAAAGTGTTTAAAATGCATTTTGTGCTTTTAAATGCTTTCTAAATTCAAGTTTTTGATGAGATGTCCAGACTGTCTGTGCACGTCACCAAAAGGAAAGAGTCCTCTGGGTCGGGAGCGGTGGGAAGAGCAAAAGGAACAGAGCTGAACAGGCGTGTCGCTTCGTGGCTACTTGTACATCCTGTTTGTGTCACAGAGCTACATGTGTCATTCGGCTCTACTGCAGCAGGAGTCACGGATTCTGAAAGTCTGAAACCACAAAAATTCTGTTGCACTCCAATTTGAACATTTCTCTTTTGCTCGAATCCTCATTTGCCATGAAACCAAAGATGAAACTGTGAGGCACACAAAAGCAATCTGATCTCTGTCACTGTGACCATGTTAACCAAGCGAAGTAGTAGTCCATGTCTGTGTCCCTCAGAGCTGTCGGGTCGATGTAGTGCTGCACTGCCGAAGAGAACTGTGACCAGCCTCCAAAGAAGCACACTTTCTCCATTGCAACACCCACAGCTCGAGCACACGTCGTGGCACCCTTCCGGGTGCTGTGTGCAGAAAAGTGACCTCCTTCCGGAGGTCTGCAGTCCAGCTCGCTGAGAGCCAGACCAATCCAGTCATTTGCCACTGAAGCCTTGAAGTTCTTCGGGTCCTCGGGTAGCAGCCAGTAGGCGTCAGGTTGAGTCTTCTCAGAACTGTTCCAAGCCGTGTCACGGTGGAACTCCCAGTGCTCGATCAGCTCCTTTAACAGAGCCACCCCCTTCCAGGGGATGCACAGGCGTCTCTTCACCAGATGATGCCGCCGTCCTTTCTCCTTTAGCAGCACCATTGAGAACTCACTGTCGCCACAATGAACGTGCTGCCGTGACAACGAGGTCCCCGTGTCCGGTCTGCCGAAGGTCACGAAGGCCACAACCACGTAGGCGAAGGCTCGCAGTAGCCGCAGCTCCTCAGGCGATCTCGGAGTCAAACTCAGCGCTGCTTCGTGCACACGTCGTACGTGTGCCGCTGGCAGCCACGTCCGCTGGGTCTCGATGTTCTCCTCCTGCACCGCCAGCTCCGCCTGGATGGTCGCCATCCCCTTCACAGCTCGGGTCACAGACCGCCCCTTCGCTGGTCCAGGAAAACGTAGGTCCTCGTGGTAGTTGTTGATGGCAGACAGGTACGGCTGCAAGGAGGCCGACTTGATGCCCCCGTCCTTCAACAGAGAGGCGATGTACAGCAACACCGTCGCCTCCGATGCTGGCAGCCACGGCCGTTGGTGCTGCTCACAAAATAAAATGAAGCGCCGCGCCTTCGGTCCGTAGTTGCTCATCGTCGTGTCCAGCAGTGCCTTTCTCTGCATCGTCACTGCCAGTTCCGTGAGCCGGGAAGGTCCCAACTCACCCCTCCACCGCTCACAGAGTGAGCGCGTGAGGAAGTTTTGTACAGCACCACCGCGCTTGTACTCTTCGTAGTCGCCTCCGCTGATCCGCTCGGTGTTCTCGCCGTCCGCGTCCGTTGCCTCGTCCGTGTTGTTGATGATTTTGAAGTTCTCCTCGGACAAGTCCAGCGTCTCCTCGTCGCCGTCGTCGTACAGCACGTGCGCCTTCCCGTCCTCGTCGAACTCCTTCACCACACCCGGGTAGAAGCAGTCATCGTCCTTCCAGAACACCTCGATTTTCGTGCCCACGGTCACCTTGCTCGCTGTCGTACTCGTAGCAGAGCTCCTTCGTACTTCAGCAGCGTAGTAACTCACGGGCGCGCCTCGATGAAGAACATCACAGCGTCCCACTTTGAGGGCCCGAGCAGCTCGGACCCTCCCAGCCTGCTCGGAGTGAACAGGTCCCTGCGCCGCGGCATGATCACCACCTCGGTGGCCAGGGCCTCCAGCTCCCTGAACCAGGACTGTCCCGGCCAGTACGGAGCCACCACCGTAGCAGCGGCCCCCTCCTCCCGCAGCTTGTGCGCCACCTCGTCCAGCAGCGCCCACGGGGGGTTCACCCAATTGTTTTCCCCCCGCCAGTCGTACGTCAGAGAGTCCACACCTTCGCACTTCGGGTCCTTCCACGCAGCGTAGTACCGAGGAAGCTGCGCGGAGATCTCGGAAGCGAACCGGTCGACTGTGTAGGGCCCCCACTGCTTGTTGGCCCACACGAACCAGTCCCGATTCAGCCGCCAGTCGTGCAAATCCTCGCAACGCGAAAGATTGTCGGCCCACACGTTGGCCTCACTGCGGATGTACCTAGCCTGCAACTCGATGTCGTGCAGATCCAGTAGCAGCCAGAGTCTCCTCATTTTCCTCATCAGGTCCGGGTTTCTGGAGGTGAAGTGCGAAAGCATTGCCACCACCGCCTGGTTGTCGCAGTAGAGCCGTACGACCTTGCCCTCCAGCTCCTGCAGGAACGCCTGTACGGTCTTGTACACGGCCTCCAGCTCCAGGTGTGTGATGTGCCAGTTGCGCATCTCGTCTGGCCAGAAACCTCGCGCGGGGAACTTCAGGTTGAGCACTCCTCCCCAGGCTGTCATCGAAGAGTCCGTGTGCACCTTCGCTCTCGTCGGGGATCTCCAGATCTTGCGCCCGTTCCACCTGCTCATCACAGGCAGCCTGGACCACCATTCTAAGTCCCCCCGAGCTGCACGCGAGATTTTTACCTTTGCTCCCCAGCTGCGTTTCTCTGCCAGCATGAAGTAGAGCTCCCGTAGGTAGAGCCGCGCCGCTGGTACTGCCAAGTACACGGATTGGCAGAGTCCCGTGAAGGAAGCCAGTCTCCTGGCAGGAATCCACCTCCGATTTCTCGCTGCGTCGCACAAGATCTCCTTCGCCTTGGTGTGGATCTTGTGTCCCGTCGTTCTGTTACACGGAATTGTCCCAGCTTCAGGTCCACCTCCAGCCCGAGGTGCTCCACCACCTGCGTAGGCTCCCATTGGCCCTTCTTCTCGTTCCGCCGTAGGCCAAGTCGATGAAGCACCAATTGAACTTTTTCTCGGCGCAGAAAGCCTTCTCGCTGAGAGTCGACCAGCACTAGAAAATCGTCCATGTACGGTAGTACTCGCATTCCGCTGTGACGGTTCGCGTCCCCGCCAGCACCACCGGTCCTGCGACGGACTGACCATCGCTGTCGTACTGCGGAACCGTCCCGCAGCCTCCTGATTTCTCTGCGATCTTCCGCTGCCTGTGGAGAACGTAGAGCTTCCACCATCACGCGTACGAACTTGCAGAACACCCTCGGAGCGTCGCTCCATCCGAACGGCATCGCTGAACATTGAAGCAGGTCCCCTTGCAGGTCGAACTGCATGAATCGTTGAAAGTCCGGGTGGATCCCCAGCGCATGAAAACCGTCCTGGAGGTCGAAGCTGAAGCACCAGTCGCCCGGTTTCGCCAGTCTCCTTAGTTTCTTCAGCGTCTCCATCTTCACGCGATTTTTCACACACCACTGGTTCAGCCATCGGAAGTCCACCACCAGTCTCCACTTGTTCGTACCCGGTTTCGGCACTAAAAAAGCGCGAGAAACATGAGATCTTCTCGTCGCTCTCGTCCAGGCACCGTTCTGTAGCAGCCTCTCCTTCTCCACGTCCAGCCACACCTGCTGCTGCCGCGTAGCATCCCTCAGTGACACCCCGTGGTCGAACGGAGGCGGAGGCCCGCGCTTCCACCTCAACTTCACCCCGTGAGTAATCCATTGCATCACCTCGGAACTGGCGCCCGCCGCGCGCCATGCTCCCCTTCGCTGTCTCACCTGCTGTTGCACGGTGAGTTTTCCCCGCCCAGCGCCCGGAGAGGGCTGTTGCGCTGGACGGGGTGGTGGCACGCACATCACACATCGGCCGCGGGCTTTCCGCCCCGGCCCTTGCCGCCTTTTTCGGTAGGCTTCTTACCGTCCTTCTCCTCGTTCTTCTTACGGTCCTTCCAGCGCTGGTCTCGGTCCCGTGGATTCACCACCCGCGTTTCCGCGTTCGCTGCATTCTTCGCCGTAAGGCTCAGCATCGCCTTGCCGCGGTTCCTGTCGAAGTCGTTCAGCCACTGGTGCACCACCTCATCTGCCACCACGCCGTCTGCTGCCTGGTAGACTCTGTCCTCCACGAACTGCAGCTTTGCACGTAGAGCGTCCGATCCTCCCCGCTGTGAAGAACCAGGTTCCTGCTCCAGCTGCCCGTGCAGTTCCAGCATCGTCCACCTGTTGCACAGTAACGCGTACACGCCGTGCACCGAGTTGGTAACTGCCTGGAAACGTTTCTGCCACTCGCTGTTCGACAAATCACAGTCCTCGTTCGCGTCCAACGTCTCGTTGCATTCGTTCACCACGTCGTGCCAATAAGACAGCGCTGGAGCCAGAACCAGGCACTCGTACTTCATTGAAGAGTTGGACTTCTTGGAGAGAGCATCGTACGTCTTGCTGCCGTGCAGGTCGTACAACTGCGGCATCGATGTCAGCGTAGCCGGCCGCGGCGGGAACGGGTTGATTGAGGCTGCTGGCACGTACGCCAGCTTCCTCCTTCTCTCCAGAAGTTGCTCGGCGGTCTTGGCTACGGTGTCCGGGTCAGAAGTCCCAGGCTTCGCTGCCACCTTCGCCTCCAACTCCACGTTGATCTGTGCTTGTCGTTGAAGCTCGTCACGCAGCAGGCGATGCTCCTCTGCCTGCTGCCTCTGCATCTCAAGCAGCTCCCCTTGCTGCTTTTGCATGATCAGAATTTGTTGCATCAGCACGTCCTGAGTGGACGGTGCTGCCGGGGAAGGGGAAGCCTGCCCGATGTCTGGCTTCCCCGGGAGGGGAGGGAAATCGTTTGTAGACTTGCCCTTCGCAGTTCCAGCCATTCCTCTCCCTCAAAGGAGTAACAGTGAAGTCAATTGTACTGCCGTAGCCGATGTGAAGCCGTCGTTTGAAGTCGTAACGCCGTCCCCGCGACTTCGCTGTCAGATCTCCTGTCGTCGTTCGATCGCCGTCGTACAACCTAGTGGTCTAGTCACTACCTACTCTACTGTTTACAGGTGAAACAGGTGAAGAAATTCTTACAAAATCGGATTTGCAGTGTGCCTCACAGAGTACCGTAGGTACCCGTGAAGTTCCTGTTTGCAAGAGCAAAAGGAACAGAGCTGAACAGGCGTGTCGCTTCGTGGCTACTTGTACATCCTGTTTGTGTCACGGAGCTACATGTGTCATTCGGCTCTACTGCAGCAGGAGTCATGGATTCTGAAAGTCTGAAACCACAAAAATTCTGTTGCACTCCAATTTGAACAATTCACAACAGGGTGAGACAAACATGTCAAGCAAGTTGGCAGGCCACAGCAATGTTTCTCATTAAATTGCTATTAGTTTAATTGCTGTTTCTTTCCTTTCTCTGCCTTTTCTCTTTTCCTCTTTTGCCTTCCAGGCTCATTTGCATTCTGACCTTTGGCTGAGTGAGTGTCTCCCAGAGACTGTCAGGTGACAATGCTACACGAGCTGCTAAGCTATTGTTGCTCTCTCCTAGCTAACAGTGCTTCTCTGCTTCCTTCCTTGCCTCCGTGGCTAGCAGAGTGCCCCTTGGCAAGCAGTCCTCTCGTGCAGCCTCTACCATGCCTCCTGCCCTGTGCAGCGGCTCACCTGACAGGTTCAGTGATGTGATGTGCGTGCCGGCAGCTCCTCTCGCTCTCCTGGCGGCCTAGCCTCTGAACTCCTCGCTACCATGAGCGGCCTAGTCACCTTGACTCTTCGCTCCCTTGAGCGGCCTTGCCCCCTCTGGGCTCCTCGCTCCCTTGAGCGGCCTGACTGCCGGCAGCACAATGCAACACTGAACACACTCACCCAAGGGGGCCAGGCAGGGGCCGAAGGATGCCATCACCTTCATGCGCTCACTTCACGTGAGTGCTGCCGCGGCCGCTGCCATAGCTCCCGGAAGGATGAGCCTCTGCTCGGGCTGCATCTCGCAGTACCTCTCGTAGCAGTCGCTGCGCCAGTCCCCCTGGTGCTTGATGTACATGGTGTGCACCTCCAGCTGCTTCGCCGCTGTGGCCCCGCCCCGCCTGAGCGAGTGCCCGGCGTAGGCCTCTGGGCGCAGGCCCGCCGCTCTCGCCAGGTGCTTGATGCCCCCCACCAGACCCGCGTGGGTCAGGGGCACCACCTGCACCTTCCTCCCCACCACCTTCTTCTCCCCCACGAAGAGGGGGGAGTCACCGGCCCTGTCCGCCGTAGCGCTCATGCGCGCCCGTAGCGCCCACACTGGGCACAGCGCCGACCCAGGCACCCTCCGAAGAGGCACCCAGTATTAGCGCTCCCCGCACTGGATGGTCTTGGAGTACCTCACCCTGATCCACACCGTCTCGCCATCCTCGGTGAACAACACATCATCCCGCACCAAAGCTGCTCTCGGGTTGTAGGCGTCCTCCTTGCCCACGGTGAGGTTGTCCTTACGGAACAACCCGAAGAACCCCACCAAGACCGCCGCCCACAGCGCCAGCTCTGAGAGCGAGCCGAACTCCACATGTCGGGACATGTCCATCAGGTTCTGCAAGGTGAGCGGCATGACCGGCTTCGAGGGCCGGTCCCAGTACCTGCGCACGCCCTGCAGGGTAGCCGCCACCCGGAAGCGCTCCGCCACCGGCCTCCACGCGTGACCTCGCTGTAGGTGCAACTGCCGCACCGCCGCCAAGTAGTTCTTGATGGTGCTCGGGGCGACGAACCACGATGAGAATGTAATGAACCACACCAGCACATCGTCCGAGGCCGGCAGGAGCGGCTCCAAGCAACCCAAGCACGCGAAGGCAATGCAAAACGCCACAAATGCCCTCGCCCCCGTGCTGTAGGCTCCTCTGGTGCTCCGCGCTAGCGCCTCCTCCTCGTAGCGCTTCTGCTCCTGCAGCAGTGCCTGCGCCACCGAGTCTGCCCTCGCACCCAACCCGGCAGTGTCACCGGCTCTGGGCCCACTCACACCACCACCACATTCCACCTGGGGGGCCCCCGCGTTCGTCCAAGACACCCTTTAGTGTTGACTCAAAGCGGCCGCGCGGCTGCTTCCTGCATTGCTGACTCAAGGCGGCCGCGCGGCTGCTCCCTGCAGTGGTGACTCAAGGCGGCCGCGCGGCTGCTCCCTGCAGTGGTGACTCAAGGCGGGCGCGCGGCTGCTCCCTGCAGTGTTGACTCACGGCGGCCGCGCGGCTGCTCCCTGCAGTGGTGACTCAAGGCGGCCGCGCGGCTGCTCCCTGCAGTGGTGACTCAATGCGGCCGCGCGGCTGCCCCCTGCAGTGGTGACTCAATGCGGCCGCGCGGCTGCTCCCTGCAGTGTTGACTCAAGGCGGCCGCGCGGCTGCTCCCTGCAGGGTTGACTCAAGGCGGCCGCGCGGCTGCTCCCTGCAGTGGTGACTCAAGGCGGCCGCGCGGCTGCTCCCTGCAGTGTTGATTCAAGCGGCCACGCGGCTGCTCCCTGCAGTGGTGACTCAAGGCGGCCGCGCGGCTGCTGATTGCAGTGGTGTCTCAAGGCGGCCGCGCGGCTGCTCCCTGCAGTGGTGACTCAAGGCGGCCGCGCGGCTGCTCCCTGCAGTGGTGACTCAAGGCGGCCACGCGGCAGCTCCCTGCAGTGGTGACTCAAGGCGGCCGCGCGGCTGCTCCCTGCAGTGGTGACTCAAGGCGGCCGCGCGGCTGCTCCCTGCAGTGGTTACTCAAGGCGGCCGCGCGGCTGCTCCCTGCAGTGTTGACTCAAGGCGGCCGGGCGGCTGCTCCCTGCAGTGGTGACTCAAGGCGGCCACGCGGCTGCTCCCTGCAGTGTTGACTCAAGGCGGCCGCGCGGCTGCTCCCTGCAGTGGTG
>LGRX02007283.1:30680-40882 GCA_001247695.2 Cymbomonas tetramitiformis | reverse complement strand
GCGTAACTCGCTGCAAATACTCAGATAGCAGTGCCGCGCCGATAGCTGCCAATACTCAGATAGCAGTGCCGCGCATCTCGCTGCAAATACTCAGATAGCAGTGCCGCGTAACTCGCTGCAAATAGCATATCTATAGAGAGTGAAGGAAGGAGGTGGGGGGGAGAGGGGGGGGAGGCACCTTCTTATGCAACTCGTCACGTTTTTCGTCGGAAATAGGTGGCAACATCGCCTCTATGGTCCCAACTTTGGCGGCGTTGACGCCCCGAGTCTCCTCAGTAGTTGCAGAGTCGGCAGACTCAGCCTCGACCATCTTGCAATACAAGTCCTTGTGTATGTGCGCAAGATGAGAGCGTAGGTTGGAAGTGTTCCCACTCCACGTAGGCGAAGAATCCGGTCCACATACTTTGCAGCACAGCGCGAGGACCTTCTCGGGCTGCTCAGGACACAGGCGAACTTTGTAGAATGCCCAACACGCTGCTTTGCGTTTCCCCCCCTTGCCCTCCACCCAGTTCTCGTCCAGTGTGCTGGCATCTTCATCTGTGAATTTATATACACAACGAAAGACCGGAATGCAGTGAGAACGTGGGCCGAAGACAGCGAAGTTCGAACGCAAGAAAACACAACGAAGAACGAACGAACGAAGAAGCACAACGGGCGAAATGTGTAACACACGCACTTCCAGATGCACCTGAAGCACTTTGTTGTTCTGAAGGGGTCTTCCGTTTTTTGTTGGCCCTATTATTCTGCGCATCAACCCGGGATCGTTCTTCCTTGTCCTTGCGGAAAGCTGCTATCTCCTGTTCGTGTCCGGCGAGATTCTCGATGGGCTCCCATGTGTCCTCGTTATCAGTGAAACCCTCCCAACCTATGAGCCACACAGGTTTACCTTTCCTTACTGCTTCCGCTTTTATCTCACGGACGGAAAAGACAGTGTCGTCGCTGCCCGTGAGGTCGTAAGGGTTTTTCTGAGTTCGTTTCACAGGGCCTTGACCCTGCGCGAGCAGAACCACGTCGGCGTCACTGGTCTTTCTGCGCTTGGCACCTTTACCACGAGGCATCTTTACTCAACGAATTTCGAAACAGTCGGTACGTAGATTAGCGATGAATGGGATTAAAATGCTCACAGATTATATTTTTTATACGAATTCCTCGCTCGCCCCTACTTTGCTATTCCGAAGTCTGCACCAATAATATGAAGTTTTGGAATCATCTTGGGATCGATGAATAACGGTTGTTAATTGGTTGGATCGATGTGGTTTAGAATGGTACCTATCGTGATAGCTCAAGATCACGTTGATCCGTCAAAGTGGTTATCGTACTTATCGATTACTGCCATTCACATGAGGTGTCGATTAATCAAATAACAAAATCGCGTCGAACCTATCGAGTGACGACGACAATTCCGGTGAACCTGTCGAGCGACGACGACAGTTTTGTGAACCTGTCGAGCGACAACGACAATTTTGCGAACCTGTCGAATGACAACGACAGTTTTGCGAACTTATCGAACGATACCGATATTTACGATAAGTCGTTTGAACATATCGAACGACGACGATAACTCCGATTAATCGATTAATCGAAGTTATCGAACTATCGATACCGGGCCTTGGCATACACCAAATTGATGACCATGTTGAGGTCAAAGCACATCTCAGTACACCACCAGAGTGGTGCACCGCCAGAGCCAGAAGGAAAGCTACTCGGGGTCAAAGTCCAGAGGAGCACCGTCACCACAATGTCCACGGTAGTAGCTTGCAGCACTGCTCTCCACGTCTCCAGTGGGTCAGGCGGCCGGTGAACCACCGTCGCAGCACCTAAGGAGTGCAGTACTGCACCCAGAGTGACGGGGTCCAGCTCGGATATATGGCTACTATCCAAATTCATGGTCCTCCCACAAGGACCGACGCGCGATGACTATTATGAGTGCCACATGGATCTTTGAGGCGTATACGTGCTTTTGGCATCATATTTATGAGTCAATTGAATGATTTCCCCTACAGGATCGTCCACGCGTGTGCTAGAGGGGCGTGCTTAAAGGGTGCGCTTTTGATATGTTTTTTATCGAAATCATCGAAAAACAGATGGTCCTCCCACAAGGACCATAGTCTTTAAGCGTCCTAGCGGTTGCACGGTGCGCGGTGTTGGCCGCTCATGGTCGCACACCTTGAGTTTATGACAAAATATGAAAACTTAGTTGGATAGTCCACACTCTAGTCGTCATCTGAGCTCTCGTGTACCGTGGCGGGTGATCACTCCCGAGTGAAATAAGGATTTTGTGATTTTTGCACTTCTAATTTTCACTTCGCGTCAAGCTAACGAGTGCACATCGCTCACATACTTGCCCATATGGCTTATGTTAAGCTTTCAAAAAATCATTTTATGGATATACTTCAAAAGTTTAAGCACCATACGCTCCTACCACACTATGAATGCACTCTAGCGGGCATCGTGGATAATGGGTCATGTTTGCACCGATTATCCCATTCCGGCTAAAAGAACCGACTAAAAAGGTGTACGGTTGTTAATAAGCATTAGAGATGGCCAATATATGCACTCCAACATGACGTATGACCCAAATATGGTGGGGACATGTGTATAAGATCGATATGATCGCATGGATGCAGGTGTAGCCTGCACATACTATTCCCAAAAAATTATTGAAGATATCGTATCTTTTTGTGCCTTTTTGAATTTTCAAAAAAATGCAATCTGAAAACGTTGAGGGTGCTGGTCGCAAATGCGAACGCCATGGATATATTGGGTGGATCCAGGCCGGACCAAGCATCGAAGTAATTAATATATGTCCCATTGATACTAAAAATCATTGGGCGCGCCTTCTAGATCCGAACCAATGCCCAATTAAATTTTTGCAACATTGGTCCTTGTGGGAGGACCATAATCGATTATGGTCCTCCCACAAGGACCATGGGATAGTAGCCATATACCAGTGTAGATGCATAAATCCCCCCTGCACAGCACAGGCTGCGGTGCAGCCCGACCCGATACCTGCGCAGAGTCGATGTCATTGGCCGCCGTGTAGGCGGCAGCCCCGCCCACAACCATGATCGAGATGAAAAGAATGAGGGAGATAAAGTAAGGAAGCCCGCACGGGCCCGCGTGTGCGGGGAAGCCCCATGGCGGCTTGCCACATCCGTAGGTGCGGGAAGCACCACCAGACTCAGGCACGTGGGCTGCGGGCTCTGACGCATGATTGGCCGAGATGGCCGGAGCCCGCGGCTTGACGGCGAAGCTGCCGTCTGAAAAATCCTCGTAGTCGTCGGTGTCGTAGCCGGTCAAGTCAACCGGCGCAACCGCGGCGTGGTTGACAGTCTCCACAACCCCCGCGAATTCACCGCCGGACTTCTCCGTGGTGGTCACCCGCGTCGATTGAAGGGACACCGGCGGGCCGTAGCCGCAGAGCTCCAAGAGCTTTTTTTCATTCTCCAAGACAAGCATAGCAGGGGCCGGCACGGCGGATGCCGATGCCGCCGCACCACCTGCCGGAACCTGCTCCTCCGGTGTGATACCTGCGCGTGCAGTGTCACACACCAGAGCCGAAGCCTGCGTCGCAATGCCCCTACGTAGGCGGCGGGAAAGAGGCGTGAGTGTAATGTACCTTAGGCTCTACCGCCGCGTTGACCTCCGCCGCGAGGTCGTCCAGCCGCTGCAGGATGTTGTCACCGGACGTCTCCGCCACCGGTGTCACCGCGTGAACGGAGAAGCCGTAGGCCGACACGTCGATGCCTCCCGCAACGCCCCCGCACAGCACCGCTGGCGGACCGTACACCGTCGCCGCGCGGGCAAAGGCCTCAGCTCCATCATCCGCCGCCTCCTGAAAGACAGCACACATGGCGAGGGCATGCACGCCCTCCGCGCATCCTCGTCGTCGATGGGGATACAGAAAGCCGCGGCCGAGGTGGGGGAATGTTGGCGACCGCCGAGAGGGCAGTCGCGGTAAAAATGATAAAGGTCCTTACCAGTCTTCTTGCAGCGGGTACACAGCGGCTTAGCCCGCTGCTCGTCACGATCGTAGCCCACCGCCGGTGGGGATTGGACCCCCATGCGGAAGCCCCGCGGTGACTGCCCGCGCTGCTGCTGCCGGCGCTGCCCGTGCTGCCGCTGCGGCGGATCCCGCTGCTGCTGCACCACCGGCGGAGCCGCCCCGCACTGCCGCTGTACCAGCTCGGTCAACTCCTTGATCTTGTCCAGCAGTACCTGGTGCTGGCCGCTGGTGAGCAGAGCCGACGCGCCACCACCTGCGGGCTTGGCCAGGACGACCTTCCCCACGTCCGTCTGCGCCCACGCCTGATAAATCTCTACAACCAGAGAGCGCAGAGCACCGAGGGAAACCGCCGCGAGATCGGCCACCATGGGGTAACGCACCTTGACCGCGGCGTAGAACACCGGGTCAAGCCGGCTGTAGAGGCTGGGCTTCCTGGTGGCCTCGGTGGGGGTCCAGTCGGCTGCCTTGTTATCCCGCACCAAACGTTGTTCCCGAGCCAAAATCGGCTGCGGGTCAACGTTTGCGGGATAACTAAGCGCGGCATGCTCCTGCTGGAAGGACTCCCGCAACGCCACTGATGGTACGCTCCGCTTCACGATGTCCACCAGCGCACGCCGTCCATCTCGGTCGGCAGACGCGTCCGTACCCGTAAGCCAGACGTGGGCGTTGCTGTGCTTCTCGACGATAAGCCCAAGCACGTCGTACAGCAGGGCGTTCACCTTGCCCACCTCCAGAGCCTGGGGGTCGTCAAGGTCGAACGAGACGAGGTCCAGCCCAGCGGACTCAAACTCCGTACGTAGCTGAACCACCACATCGGAGAGGAGACCCGCGTCAGAAGTGCCGCTGAAACAATGCTTCTTGTCGCCAAGGATATCCTCGCGGATACCCTTGGCCCATGTCCGATGGAGCCGCCCCTTGTAGACCTCGTCCACAAGCTTGGACTGCTCCTGCAGATACCTCCTCGTCGCAACGTCGGCGTCGGTGTTGGAAGTAGGGTCGGGGTTCGTAATAGCCGGTGATCTAGCCGTCGGCGTGTTGCGAACCGCGTCAGTGAGCCTCAGCGAGGCGTCGATGTCGGAGTCCCTCGCGAGGGACCGTTTTGCTCTAGTGGATACTCCCATAACTCTGAAAGCCTGATGGGAGGTGGTACGCCGGGGCGCGTTCGGGTAATGTCGTGGGGAAGATGCGACGCCACAGTTACGGAAAGAGCGGCAGAGCCATGCGAGCGAGGGGCACTGGAAGACGTCGTCGAGGTCGAAGGTGCTATAGCCACCAGCCCAAAAATCGGTAGCAAGCGGGATCAGGGCAAGCGTAATACCGTAAATGAACATTGCGTCGACTAGGCCCGGTCCAGGTCGAATCCCCATAGCTGCGGCTCAAGACGCTCACCGCAAACCGCTCATCTCAAATTTCCCGTGCGTACCCAAACGCGCCGTCGCGCACCACCCCTCAAAGCGGCTGTTTTAGCCAATTATGGCCAAATTAGCTGTGGAAAAATAGAGTGGAACGGGTCCACGACCTACTGGAATATCCCGGTTCAAGATAACAGGCAGTCAGTGAACCAATATAGATAAACTCTCAGAAATAAACCCTAAGCTAGATATACCCGGAACGGTCACGGAGTCAGGATTCACGGCCATGAATCTGAAATTCCCGGCCGTGAATTCCGAGGAACGGTCTCGAGTCTAACTACATGTGACACTCGGTGTGTCACAGCACGGGCTTACGGATCAGTCACGGTCCAGTGTTGGCTACCTAGGAATCTGTCATAGGGGCCTGCACCGGGACTCCCGGTCAGGGCTGCCTATACAGATTTCAGCATCAAGTCTCTCCCCCCACCTTCCTCGCCGCCGCCAAGTCGGATCTGATCTTCCGACCACCTCTTAGATGCCTTTGCCTAGGGTTATGTTCTGCGGTCCGCTCGGGATGACTCCTCGGCTCGGACTCATATTATCTCAGTTTGCTCTTTTAAGACCTCTACTACGTACCGTAGTCGTTTGTTCGTGATCTCGGCGGCCAGCGCTCCGGCTTCGGCATTATCTCGCCGCTCAACTTGCGCAACATTCATGCATCCATCTCCTTCCTCATGTTCGCAAGCTGCGCAACCCTGCCGGCCAGCAAGCCAGTTTCCGCCGCCGTTGCGGACAGCCACTGGCATGCAGTAACAACCCGCGTCTGCTTGCTCCGTTTGGTCGACCACCCGCTTCTGCGGATCTGCACCAATGTCTTCAATATTGATAGCATGTTAACATCCCGCGTCGTGTCGAAGTGGGCCATCTTATATCCCGCTAGGATGCCATAACAGATGTCGCAGTTCAACGCAGGCACCCTGCAGATACCGTCGCTTGAAAATAGCATCACTGATGTCGGTGACCAACCAGCGACACGTCCAGTTTGTTATTTGAATAATGGTCCGCATTGAATCGCTTGCTTGCAAAGACGAATATTGATGTATCAAAGTAAAAAAAAACTGCAAATACGGATATGGCTGCATATTGGTGCCTCAACATAGGGGCGACGAATTAAGGTGGTGTCTGCACGTGTGGGATATTACAAGGTCACAATCGCATTGAGTAGTGGGGAAATGTTTCAGGATTTGACATCTACGACCACCAAACAAATAATTATATATCCCAATGTGCGATATATTTTGTTTAGTATAGAGTGTTAAAGTGTTAAAGATCATAAACAATACGAGAACACATTTGAATTCATTTTTAATTATGAAATTTCTGGAGCCAGGGATGGAGACCCTTTTGGGATTTTGGGGCCTTTAGGGTAAGAAACCTTCCACCAGCAGACACAGATCCTCTACCGGCACTGTTACACAATCGCATACCTCTAGAATATTAGTTACATTGCGCCCATTTTTCTTTCTAAATACTATCAAGTGATGGACGTCACCTATTTGGTAGCTGTTGAGAATGTCGACTCTGCCAAAGCTGATTTTTGCACCAAAGCTCCAGCGAGTTGTGTGGAGGGCGCATATCACTCAGACCAACATTTGATGATGGTGTGAAGCAGTTATGTTGTCTTCGTCGCATCACTGGGCACGGCGATCGTCCAAGTAAATGGGTTCCACAAGCTGCGCCGATATTCCCCACCTCTCATCACCATTCACGTTGATGCACCTCCTCCTCTCGTTTCCTATCTCTGGGTTGCCTGCATTCGGCTTCAATCGAAAGACATGACCGATACCATGCATACAATCAGGTGCACCAATCGTAGAAATCAGTATGAACAAGAAACAGGACTGGCACAGGGGCATCCACTTCTTGAAGCAGCCGCGCCAATTAATATATGTTACCATAAAGTGTTGGCATGCGCTCATGCAAAATGTGATGACCCCCAACAGCATGCGCGCGGCATTGGGCACGCAGATGCCAGCTGGCTTTCTAGGATGAGCGCTTCTGTGCCAATTGCGCGCCATGGGATGTGGGGGAATGGCTGTGGGGGTGCTTGGGATGATGGAGGATATTGTGGGAAGCCTGACGGATGTTGGAGGACGCAATGGGCGATGTCGGACGAACCCTCTGCAGATGTTAGAAGATGCTTGGGGATGTCCAAGGGGGCGGTGAGGGGATACTTGGGGGTGTTGAGGGACAGTCGGGGTATTTGGAGAGATGTCCATGGATGGGGATGGGAGATGCCATGAAGGGTGTTGAGGATGCCTGGAAGCTGTTGGGGGAGGTGCTGGTGGATACTTGGCGGTTTTAGAGGAAGACACTGACGGGTGCTGGATAGGGATGTTGGTGGATCGATGCAGGGGTGTCGGGGGGATTAAATAGGATATGGGGGATTTCTGGAGGGATTCTGGGATGTCTGGAGGGATTCTGGGATGTCTGGAGGATTCTGGGGGAGGTGCGGGGGGGGAGGGGCTAGGCGGACTACATGCTGAAGAATGTGCCTCGCGCCATCCATACGGACGCACAAGACGCGATCCACCACGGCGTCCCCATCCCCCTGGACCTTCCTGGAACACCCCGGAGCACCTCCCAACACTCTCCATGGCACCCCCCAGCAAGCCCTCATACATCCCCAACACCTCCCCACATCCCCACAAGCACCCCCCGTCCATGGCATCCCCTAAGACCTCACAGACAGCCCCCACCAATCCCCTAGGCATCCCCTAGTAAGCACCCCTTGACAACCATCTCCCACCATCCCCGGAGGCATCCCCCAGGTAGCCCTCACAGCCATCCTCGAGCATCCCATGGCATGCGTCTGCTAGTGCAGTTGACACAGATGCGCTTCAGCTCATAGCCAGCAGACATATGCCAGTGGTGCTCTCATGCTGTTTGGGGATTATCACATTTACCACGAGTTTGCCCATACAAACGATTGTAGCACCGGCGCGCTCGAGCAAACAGCTTACAGCACAGCCGCAATCATGCCGTAGCACATATAGTATATAAACAGCAGCATTGTTAGCAGCGGGCCGGGAGATCCATGCATGGCAACCCCAGCGGCTTCAAATGCTGGATGAGCATGCCATCTTCAATCTGGTATAGTCGGAGACTCCACACAGACCGTTCCACGAGGGTGTGGCAGCTACCATGCCTGGCTCGTTGGCGCCCTGTACAGATGACAACTACTTGAGAGCAGTGGGCGGCACGCACCGCATTTTTGTGGGCTCTCATATTTAAGGAGCTTAGAGAGTGGCACTCGAGGCCCTGGTGAGGATATTGGCGAGGTCGGGCTCGATTTCGAAGGTGATGCCGCGTTGCTGTCGTTCACGCTGGACAGAATATCCCCCGCGCCCCCATCCCAACCATCGTCACGATCCAGCAAGACCCTCTGCGAGTCAGCCCGTCGCAATGATGAATCATAGTCAACGACTCACAAACGAGCGAGCAGGCAGGTGCAACGCGGCGGCGCAGCAGATCTACAGCTTCGCCGGGCGTGAAGAGACTAACGGAGTGAGAAACAGAGAATTTTGTGGGAACATAAACCGGGTTCGCCCGTGTGGTGTGAACGTCGACTTGCAGTGCATCCCTTGCAGCGAGGCGAGGCCGAGCTTTCATTCAGATCCGCCTCCTATCAGCTCAGCGCATGACCGCCCGGTCGCCTCCAGGAGCCTCGCGGAGGAGGCCGACAGGACGACGTGGAGAACGTTCTGACCAGTCTCGCACCGCATTACAAAACATCTGAACATCCCCTGGATCTGGGGCATGAGCAGGATTGAGGTGCACCTTGGCGGGTCGCCTGTCGCAGGCCTCTCGATGGCTATCTCTCTTTTAATATTGGGAGAGCGCTTTCCATGTTTGCCTGGGTCAGCAACAGCTTGGCTGCGTCGCCTACGAAGCTCCTGCGCTCTCTGCGCATCCACCTCCCCAAACCCACAGCCCATCAGATTGACCCTCAAGAGGGGGGTCGCCACAGCGACATATCCCAAAGTACTTGGGCACCAAAACAGGCAAACGGGCCTAAAGTGTATGCGCGGGATTCGCAGTATAAGTGCCTGGCAGTCTCGAGCGATGCCCTCTATGGCGTGCGCCGTATGTGCTCTATGGCGTGCGCCGCGAGCTCCTGGGGCTCTGGAGCAGCCTCATCTCTGCGGACGGCGCATTGGGCGAGGAGTGCAGCGCTCACCTGGCGCTTGGATTCCCGGTCAAGCCTCCCATCGTGCTTCGTCTTGGCTTGCCACTTGGTCGGAAGCACCACCCTCATGGTAACCGGCATCACTGCGACAGCCCAATTCCCGATCGCGCCCCGACAGCACGCTCATCACTCCCAGAGCCCTCAGATCGCCCTCAAGAGGTGTAAATCGCAGCCGATGCGGGGGATTCCAAGGCGCACGGCTGTCAGCAGGGCGTCTGCGCCTCCTACGCCACCCACCGCGGCTGATGGGGACAGTAACATACCCAGCGCCCCGCGCATCGGCACATGGTGACGCTGCGTATCGACCGGGGCAGGTCCTCCCTGGCTGCAGCACCTTTCGTGTAGATATCGCAGGAGGTGGGGACTTCGATGGAGTACGTGGCGACGTCGTTTCTGCAGGGAGGGTATGCCTTCGTGGGATCCGGGAGCGCCGTGGCCTCCTCAGCTGCTCCGTAATTAGAATCGTATGCCCATGGCTGTGCGCCCACAATCGGATGCCCCAGGCCTCAACAACCGCCCGGTTTGGACGCTCACCGTGCCACAGGCCTCAACAACCGCCCGATTTGGACGCTCGTCATGCCACAGGCCTCAACAA
>LGRX02007283.1:0-23808 GCA_001247695.2 Cymbomonas tetramitiformis | reverse complement strand
CGCGGATGTGTGGCCAGGCCCAACAAGTTCCCTCTGCACAGATCCTTCAACGCGGGCTTCACACCTTCTCATGGTACGCACGAACGTCTCAAGCGCCGCACCTCGCACCCGACACGTGCTGAGCCCCGGCCACTGGATGGGCTCAGCGCGGAGCTGCACAGCACGCACAGAGCGCGGAAGTGGAGCCGCTTTGCGGCGATGTCAGAGCAGCAATCTGACGGTCCTCATTAGAGCAGCAGATTGCAGCGATCTGACGGTTCTCATTAAAGCAGCAGCTTGCAGCAATCTGACGGTCCTAATTAGAACAGCAGCTTGCAGCAATCTGACGGTCCTCATTAGAACAGCAGCTTGCAGCAATCTGACGGTCCTCATTAGAGCAGCAGCTTGCAGCAATCTGACAGGAGCTGGGTCCTCGGTCAGTGGCAAGCGCCGCACTGCAACGGGATGCGGCGGGAGCGAACCTGGCAGCAGGATTTGGCTGGCACAGGCTGAAGGTGTGCGAGCACGGCATTGGCTGACGCTGGTCTGGCGCCTCCTGCCACGCCAGCCTCTCCTGCCGAATCCGCGCTGCGAGCCTGCAGCTCCACAGCCCCTCCCCCTCGTCGCCGAGAGCAGAGAATTCCGCATCACCTCAGGCACTGGCCCGGCTCTGCTGCGGTGCACAGCGTGGCTCCGGCTGCCGGGCGAGGGCTTTTCCCTGCACCCCGGAGGGATCCCAGGCACGGCTCTGGAGGCAGCATCGTCATGGAACACGGGCGCTCGACCCCACCGCGCGCCCCCACAACGACTCCAGATGGCCCCGCAGTGTTGCTGGCCAGACCACCATCAAGCACGCACACTGCAGCCCTTCCGCCCCCACCGAGCCCTCGGAGTGAGCTGGGGTGGTCGCCGCATTGCAGAGGGGTGGAAATCGGAGCGGCCACCCCTCAGAGGGGGGGGGAGGGGGGCTACGGGGTGCGGAGCAGAAGCGGCGGGCGAAAGGGACAGGCTGCCTCGGACCTGGTGGGCTCCGGCGGGGCCGCGCTGCTCGATGGAATCAACGGCGTGGATGCAACCGTGTTCCTGCGGCCGGCAGGATGCAGCGTCGTCTCAGATCCTTAAGAAGAACAAAAACAGATAAGGCTCGTCTACGTTAAAAAAACAATGACTCCTTGCTTTGTTTCCATGATCGAATCAAAAGTTCTGCGGCCCGCCTGGCGAGGCCTAAACGGCGCAGGCGCTCTGTGGACAGCCGGGGCCGCGCGGGCTCGCAAACTGGGCAGCATGCCCACACCGCACCGGTGCATTCGTCATGCACGTGAAGGTTTGTGTACGTGATGCATTGTCTGGTGTATACATACGGCGTGACACAGCAGCGGAATGAAGTGGGGGGCAGTCACCCTTGAAGGCGGTCGGGATATCTGGCGTCAGAGTATGACACGTACACCGCGGGGGCATCCACCAGGGACCCTGTGCCCCCAACGCCAAAAAGGCCACCCCTCTCGACACCCTATGCGTGATGCCAACCATCCAACAATCCCCCCGAGCGCTTCATCCAGACCGTTCACATGCCGATGGAGACCGAGGGTGATAAGACCTCCCTTCATTGCTCTGTGGCCGGGCTGGCTCTTGCCTCACACAGCTCATGGCTTGGCCCATCGCTCTCTTCAGGAGAAATATGTCATCCCAAACGGGGCGTATGCTACGACCCAACATAGATGGGGTATATACTATACCCAACCAGCGAAGTTGGGGCATGTGCTATATCCGAATCGAGTCATGAGGGCTGGGCTGCACATGCGAGGGCTGCACATGCCAGGGCTGTACATGCCAGGGCTGCACATGCCAGGGCTGCACATGCCAGGGCTGCACATGCCAGGGCTGCACATGCCAGGGCTGCACATGCCAGGGCTGCACATGCCAGGGCTGCACATACGATCTTTAAGTGGCCGGCGCAATCACCGCTTCGACATCCATCTTGGCATTCAGGCAAAACGCGGGACGGCACCCTAGTATCGTGCGGTATCACCCCTAGTAACGTGCGGTATCACCCCTAGTAACGTGCGGTATCACCGCGCTGGCTGGATGCCATTTACAGACGATCCCTGGAGTGTGGCGCACCGTGGATATCTGCTTTAGGGCAGGGCTTCGAAGTGGAAGTCTGCTCGACGTGGTCTGGTGCCACCTCTTCCTCAGATTCCTGCTTCGAAGCCCCACGCCTCCCATCCGTCTTCAGTGAGCCTGCTCACCTGATGGAGGTTTCTCCACCGGAGCTGAAGACAGAAGATTTCGTCAAGCATCGCGGGTGCACTTCACGATCTCCGATGTGGCGTATCCATCGTGGAAAAGTCCCCCCATCCAAATCTTGCGTTTGATCAAAAGTGAAATCATAAAATTGATGGATAATCTAACCGCGGCATAAGATCCGTCCAGGCGCAAACCGACCCACCACCCATCACCGGGCCCTGGATCACGAGACTTGCAGCCAGATCACCGCATCCGGGGGAGACAGCGCAGGCGACCCACCACCCGTGACCGGGCCCTGGATCACGAGACTTGCAGCCAGATCACCGCATCCGGGGGAGACAGCGCAGGCGACCCACCACCCGTGACCGGGCCCTGGATCACGAGACTTGCAGCCAGATCACCGCATCCGGGGCAGACAGCGCAGGCGATCCACCACCTTGACCGTGCCTGGATCACGAGACACAGCCAGATCACCGCATCGGGGAGAACAAGCTGGCGACCCACCACCGTGACCGAATTTGGATCGCAGACTTGCAGCAGATCTGCATCCGGGGAAGACAGCGCAGGCGATCCACCACCCATCACCGGGCCCTGGATCACAGAGACTTGCTTGCAGCCAGATCGCCACGCCCGGGAGACAGCGCAGGCGACCCACCACCGTGACCGGGCCCTGCATCCACGAGACTTGCAGCCAGATCCACCGCATCGGGACGAACAGCGCAGGCGACCCACCACCCGTGACCGGGCCCTGCACCATCACGAGACTTGCAGCCAGATCACCGCATCCGGGGAGACAGCGCAGGCGACCCACCACCCGTGACCGGGCCCTGGATCCGCGAGACTTGCAGCAGATCGCCGCATCCGGGGAGACAGCGCAGGCGACCCACCACCACATCACGGGCCCTGGATCACGAGACTTGCAGCCAGATCACCGCATCCGGGGGAGACAGCGCAGGCGACCCACCACCCGTGACCGGGCCCTGGATCACGAGACTTGCAGCCAGATCACCGCATCCGGGGGAGACAGCGCAGGCGACCCACCACCCATCACCGGGCCCTGGATCACGAGACTTGCAGGCAGATCACCGCATCCGGGGCAGACAGCGCAGGCGACCCACCACGTTTGCACCTCTCAATCCGCATGCACAAGGGTCACCGGGCATTGCGCTCCCTCGGGACGGTGCGCAGAGGCTGAGGGCCACCGGCCTCGGCACAGCGCAACCTTTGCAGTGCTGTGCCGGGTTCGCGGCGCTGCATCTCAGGCGCAGGCGCACGGACGGCACCCTGTCCCCCTGTCTCCCTGTGCGACGGTGCGCCGGCTTACCTCGTTGCTTCCGAGGAGGCGGAGCAGTCTCTTGGCCTGGCGCTCCATCGAAATATTGTCCAGAATGTCCGTCGCAACAAGCTTGAATTTGCCGAGCGCTGATCTCGATCAATCCCCCACCGCTCCATCAATCCCCCTGGCGGGTACCGCAGAAATAGTGCGGGCAGCGGTGGGAAGGGGGTGGGTGTAGGCAGGGGCGGCTGAAAGGGGCTGGGCCATCCGAGCACGGGAACGAGTAAGCGATGAGGAATTCATAGAGGTTAGGCCTGAAGCACGGGGCTGAGGGCATAGCACACTCGACGGGCTGTCGTACATATCAGGCCTCTCTCCGGGCCTCCGGGAGCCGGTGCCTGCGACTGCGGCTGCGCCTCGTGCTGGTCGGGCCTGCTGGTCACATGCATGCCGTCCTGCAAGAGAGACAAGCCGCCCGCATGCATTAGGCTCATATGCCTGCAGGGTTCACACCCCGGGTGCAACCCTGCAGGGTAAACTCCCTCTCTGCCTTCCGATTGGCCCGGCGGTGCAGGAGGGCTCTCTCGCGGCATCCGGGACTCGCTGGCACTGGGCCGGGACTGGGCCGTCCACGGAACTGGCCGGCGCTGCCATCCCGCAGGCGCGCGCGCTCCGGCCGGGCCTGCGCGAAATCAGATCGGCGAATGCTGTGCAGACATCAGCACGAATGACCCGCTGTAGGATGCTGGCTGCACATGAGCACATCCGCACAACAGCACATCTGCGCACATATAGTACCCCAATGGCATTCACGTGTAGTCCGGTACTGTGACATGCCATTTCAAAGTTTAGTGGACGATTGTGCGTCTTGTTGGTCCGATGTATACCGCTGGAATGAACGGCACGTTGTCTATCATCTCCACTGTAGTTAGATGCATTTGTTATGCAGTCATCTATCACACCGACCGGCCATCTAACTACAGTGGAGATAATAGACAACGTGCCGTTCATTCCAGCAGTATACATCGGACCAACAAGACGCACAATCTTCCACTAAACTTTGAAATGGCATGTCACAGTACCGGACTACACGTGACTGCCATTGGGGTAATACATGCGCGCAGATGTGCTGTTGTGCGGATGTGCTCATGTGCAGCCAGCATCCTATTTGTATTCCACTGCATCGTCACGTCAGGGTAGCGCCTGCCTCGCACAGAGATGGCGTGTCGCGTTCCAGGCTCGGCTGATGGTACCATTGCCTGATGCGATACCGCATGTCCAGGCCAGCGATCCTGGAGAGTCATGGTTTGCCCGCCTGCTCTCAAACCCCTACGCATTATGGAGGCTCGAGGGCTCCACCTTGTGCGGTTCCCCGGGCGCTGCCTCCATCATCTTGGAGTCGAAGAGCAGGCCGTGGCTGCTCAGCGCCTCGTGCATCAGGTCCTCACCCGGCTTAGTGAACCTGCCCGTCAGGCACCCATCCAAGACCAGGTCGCCCGCGGCGCCACGACCGCAAAGTGCAGCCCTGTCTGTCACGCCTCGACTACCAGAGTCAAGAGGGTGGCAAGAGCATCAGGGCAACACCGTAGCAGATGGGGGGAGTTTGCATCGGAGTGAAAGCTGCATTGGGAAGGTGGGGGCGCAGATGACAAGAAGGGTTGCGACACGGGCGGGTCGGGCGCCGCGGGTATCAGGGGGGTGGGGGTGTCAGGGAAGGGATGGTTCTTAGGGCGGCGAACAAGGGGAGGCTTACGCCAAGCTTCTTGAGAACATTTGTTGGGCATCTTTCAGGGTGTACTGCTCCATTGGCTGCCCCTGCACGTATCCCCGCCACCACGGGCCTTGCCGTGGTCAGATTTGCCCACCCCCGCTCACGCCCTCTGTCACCACTTGGGCCTTGCCGTGGTCAGATTTGCCCACCCCCGCTCACGCCCTCTGCCACCACTTGGGCCTTGCCGTGGTCAGATTGCCCACCCCCGCTCACGCCCACTGCCACCACTTGGGCCTTGCCGTGGTCAGATTTGCCCACCCCGCTCACGCCCTCTGCCACCACTTGGGCCTTGCCGTGGTCAGATTTGCCCCACCCCGCTCACGCCCTCTGCCACCTCTTGGGCCTTGCCGTGGTCAGATTTGCCCACCCCGCTCACGCCCTCTGCCACCTCTTGGGCCTTGCCGTGATCAGATTTGCCCACCCCCCGCTCAAGCCCTCTGCCACCTCTTGGGCCTTGCCGTGGTCAGATTTGCCCACCCCCGCTCACGCCCTCTGTCACCACTTGGGCCTTGCCGTGGTCAGATTTGCCCACCCCCGTTCACGCCCTCTGCCACCTCTTGGGCCTTGCCGTGGCCACATTGGCGCCCTTCCTTCGCATTCCCGTCTTCACGTGGCACTCTAGACGCCTCCCACTCGCTTCCCTACCGTCGAGAGCACCTCGGCGTCACCTCATTTGCAACTGCAGCTCAACCGCTTCGGCGGCGCAGCCCTCCGCATGGCGACATGCGAAACGGCGAGGAACTCACCACCCCGGCTTGCTGCAGCCTGCACACGAGCTCCTCCACGGAGCCAGGGGGGGGCGCTGGAGCCTCCTCGTCCTCGTCCTCGTCCCCGTCTTCCAGAAGAAGCAGGCCAGAACTGGAGCTCAGACCTGTGCATCCGCAGAGTCTTGGCCGATCACAGACCAGAACTGGAGCTCAGACCTGTGCATCCACAGAGTCTTGGCCAATCACAGACCAGAACTGGAGCTCAGACCTGTGCATCCACAGAGTCTTGGCCAATCACAGACCAGAACTGGAGCTCAGACCTGTGCATCCGCAGAGTCTTGGCCAATCACAGACCAGAAGCGGAGCTCAGACCTGTGCATCCGCAGAGTCTTGGCCAATCACAGACCAGAACTGGAGCTCAGACCTGTGCATCCACAGAGTCTTGGCCAATCACTGACCAGAACTGGAGCTCAGACCTGTGCATCCCAGAGTCTTGGCCAATCACAGACCAGGACTGGAGCTCAGACCTGTGCATCCGCAGAGTCTTGGCCAGTCACAGACCAGAACTGGAGCTCAGACCTGTGCATCCGCAGAGTCTTGGCCAATCACAGACCCCGGGGCACGCGCATGCGCAACAATGGGGGGAAAGGTGCTTACTTGCTTCCATCGAGTTCGTGGGGTACACAGGTGAGATGAGCACACCATGCCACGCCCGGGCACCGCCGGGGCGCGATTTCCACCAGGCCAAGCTGCCCACGTGGCAGGTCGAAGGCCCGCGCCGTCCCCGAGAGCGGGCGAGAACAAAATAGACAAACGAGGAGGAACAAGCGCCGCACCTGGGTCGCTCCGCGCGCTGTCAATTGGACCTGCCGCCGCTTGCGACGCCTTGGCCTTGCGCAAATTGTCGACGCAGTGCCCCTGCCACCAGTCCTCGCTTTCCCATCGTCACTGCGTCACTCCAGGTGCGTCATCACTCCAGATGCGTCATCATTCCAGGTACGCTGAGCATCTGCAAGTCGACAACGTGTCGCGGCAGAGGCGGGGCGAGTTCGCAGAGGGTGCAAAGCTGGGTTGCATGGCCGCGCGCGCAGTGGGCGAGGGCCGACCTGGGCTCGGAAGATGCCGTCCACCCTTTCAGCGCGCAGATGGTGCTGCGTGCGGGAGTATTCCTTCAGAACCTCCTTTATGTGCGCCCCGCAGATGTCCATCAGCTGCCCGTCCCGTCCCGCCGCCACCCACACCTTCGTCCGTGGAGCACGCCAAGCGTCCTTCGGCCTGCTCCACGCCGCCGCGGATCGATTCGCCGTCGCACCGGCCAGCCGCGGACACGCGCACGTGCGCCGCAGTGCTTCGCTCGCGGCGGCGCAGCGCACCTGCGCCTTGGGAATTGAGAGAAGGGTGGCGTCCGTGGAGGCCACGATGTCGTCCGGCTCAGGCAGCTCGTCGCCCAGGGACCGTGCTCCCACCACGTCCCCCGTGAGCATCGTCATCATCTCCACCGTCCTCGGCATCAGGCCATCTGCAGCGCGACCCAATCAGAACCTCCCAGTCATCTCCACCGTCCTCGGCATCAGGCCATCTGCAGCGCAACCCAATCAGAAACTCCCAAAGATGTCGCTGCCCATGCGTGGCGTGAAGAGAACCAGGACATTAAGATGGCGCCGAGCGGTTGCAAGAGTGACGCGGCCGGCGCATGGCATGACGCTGCACCACTGCAGCTGCACGGTTCAGCTCGGTTCCTCTTCCGGACAGTTCGCGATCAACGGTGCTCAGAGGGCAATCGACGCATTGAATCAATGCCGTGGATATATGATGGCCGTGATGGCGTTCCTTTGGAGTCCAGCCATCCCTGGGTGCGCCAACGCTGATGGCGGTGGCATCAGATGACATATCCCCCGCGGGTTGTGCCCATGATGATCTCATATCCACGTCACCGCCCCCCCTCGCCCCGTAGGGGATGCAGTGATGAGCCTCTTTGGATGGACGCGCATGCAGGTCAGCAAGGGTCGTGGGGCCACACGATTGTTTCCCGATTTCCCCTCAGAGCAGTCGGCGACGTCGTCGTTACGCTCCGCCTTGACGGCGTTCTCCAGGAGCCGCTGGTGCATGGCGAGGCGAGGGTTGTACTGCGGCAGCTTCGGCGCAGCTGGGCGCGGGAACTCGTACAGGATCATCAACTCCCCGTGGCGCAGGATGATCAGACGGTTCAGCTTCTCGTTCTTGTGCACCACCTTAGTGCCCTGCACCACACGCGGCAGCGAATCAGACGCGGGCGCGGTACTGTCACGCCGGCGCGCGCTCCCCGCCCCCGTCCACTGCGCTCCGCTGGATCCACGCAGTGCGATGGTTGCGATGCGCGTGGCGCTCGAGGCGGCGTCCACCTTCTCCCATGCGCCACGTCAGCAGCCTTTGGCGCAGGAGTCATCGCCGCAACCCCACCCGCGCAGCCCACAGGAGGGTCACAAAAGTCCGCCGATGCCCTGGGGGGATCTACGCGACCGGCTGTTCCTGCGATCCAGGCACCCCAGAGCGCTGTGGGGCGGACGGCTGCGCGCTCCGTGTGTACCTTCGAGATCTCCGCAGGGACCAGGTGGCTCGCCAGGCGGTCGTAGATTGAACAGTTGATGCCTGAATCCAACGGCGCTCGTTAGCCCCAGCAGTTCCCCGTTACCTCCAAGAGTTTCCTTGCCGCGGAAAGAGGACTCTCGGGCCGCGCATGCCTTCGATGAAAGAGATGGGTCGCCATGTCAACGGCGGAATTTGTGAGACAAGCGAATGCGACCGCCGCTGCATTACCAAGATGCTCTTCGAAGATCCAATGGACGAGTATCCGCGGTGCGCCTCGCTGCATTCAGCCTCTTGAAGCGCGCTTCCTAAAAAGTGTTCCCACAGGGACCGAAGCGCACGGCGCGGTGTTCCTGCAGGTACAACTGCGGGAGCATAGCCCCCCATCCAGCAACCGTGCTACATGGTGGATCGATGGCGGAATATGGAATATGGAAGGTCACGAAAGATCGACGAACCCCAAAAGCCGAGGATGTAAGATAAATCGAGGACAAAGAATGGAGCAATCAATGTGGGTGATGTTGAAGCACCTTCCACCAGCTTGAGCATGGAGACTGTGGGCAAAAACATGCGCCTCTTCCTCCGCTCCTGTTGCCCCCCAGCCGGCCGGTCATGAGCGCTGCAACTGGCCGCCCTCGCTGAGCTGATCGCGGGCCTCCTAACCAGACCCCTCCAGGGAGTCACGTGTGAAGTCACGTGCGACAAGACACCCGGGAGCCAGGCAAACGGAGGGTCTATGGAGCCACGCACGATGCGGAGCTTCTTCTGGAGGTGAGTGTTGTAGAAGGTGAAGTCGAATACCCCCAGCTCGGCTGTGGTCTGTGCGTGAACTGTGGCATCTCGAGGGGTCCCAGTCGTGACATTGAGATCACCAAAGGTCTGGCGTCCTCCCGCACCCCACCCTCCCGCACCTTCAGCCGCTTCGTCAGCACCAAGGAAATGCCACATGCGCGTGGCTGGATGCTGCAGTCCGGCTGTTAGGTCCCAGCTGATCACCGACGTATACGGTCACCGATTGCAGTCATGGTGCGTTCCGTACGTCGTGGCATGCTGGCACAACGAGGCAGGCACTTTGCAGACGCTTGCTCAATGCGACACATGCATCGAGCAGTCTGCGCTGAGCGCCGCAAAGATAGGCATTGCCCCGCGTGACCCGTACGATCTGACGGCAGAGTCCCTGCCACCCATATGATGTGACGGCGGAGCCCCCGCCACCCGGAAGGCTTCGCGCCCCGCTTGAGAACAAGTCCCACCCAAGCTACTCCGCGGAGCGCACTCCAAGCGGCGCACGCCGTGCGGCGGTCAAGTTCTAAGGCGGGCGAGCCCTGGGCTGGGGTCTGCGATGCCAGTGCCATGCTCCTGACCCTCGCGCCTCCGCGCATCCCCCGGGGCCTCCTCCGCGGACGCGTGGCCCGGCGACACCGCGCGACAGTGCCTCGCCTCTCCGGCTATGCGAGCACTTCAGCCCCCAGCCGCACCTTCCATGCGTCGAGAGGGGTGCTGTGAGTGAGCTCCCCGTTCTTGCCACGGGTGGTCATTATCAAGCGCCCGGTGAGAACCACGTAGAACTGCATGTCGGTCTTCTCGCCTGCATTGTTGCCGCCAGCTCCCATTCAGCCCCCAGAAGCTGAGCACCCTCGCAGCCTCACAGCCTCAACGCATCCTCCGCTGTTGCACGGCGGAAACGAAGGTGCTCGCAAAGCTCCCCCCTTGAGGGCTGTGCTCGCAAAGCTCCCCCCTAGAGGGCTGTAAGCAGACGCACCTTGCCGTATGACCACCTCGCCCGGGGACAGCATCCTGTAGGTGAGCTTTTGCCAGAACACCTGCTGCTGCCTCTGCTCCACCTGGTTGAAGACTGGGATAGTGCGGAAAAAATCCAGAATCAGGTTGGCGTGCGGCATTTCTCGTTGCTGCCGCCCCACCCTCACCCACGGAATTGAGTGACCCCCATTTTGCCTCCGTGCACTGTCCAAGTCTCCTTACCCCCCAAAGGGGGTTTTGAGCCAAGCGCTCGCAGCTCGCGGCTCTTGGCCCGGCCGGATTCACGGGCAGCCAGGTTCTCACACCTGCGGTAACCCCCTCACGTTCCCCGCGCCAATCTCCAAAGCTGACCTGTGCTCCTGAAGCGCATCCCTCGATGCAGCCCAAACACCGCCGGCCAGGCAAGGGGGTACGAGGGAGCAGTGTTGGGTCTCCTGGGACGCTGCGCGGCGCACCTCCGGTGGGATGAACACGGCCTGCGCCAGCGCAGACAGCGTTGAGTTGCCGACGGCCACACTCTGGACGACTGTTGCCAAGATGTTCGCATCGATGCAGAGCAGCACGGTGTCCTCCATGGTCACCACGCTCGCTGGCTGGTACTGCATGAGTGGGGCGGCAGGGAGGGGAGTTTCAAAATGAAGCGTGTGAGCCAACAGGGCGGGGGGGATCATCATGCCAGATGCGCCATGCAAGCCAACATGGGGGGGCATGCTACATCAAGTCAACCATGTAAGCCAACATGGGTGGATGGGGGGGGAGGCTGCTTGCATGCGTTCAGGACGCCACATCCCCTCTGCAGCCATAACAGCATGGCAGCATGACGGCGTGTGGATGCGCTAAAGGTAAGCATGCTGACATCGGTCCGTTTCATCCCCTGTACACACCTATGATGCCACCATAGGAACGCCCCCTGGGACTCCGCAGCTGCGCGAGGCATTCTCGTGCACGCCCCCGCCGCTGTGCGATGCCTTAACTCGCGAGGATGCGCGTGCGACGAAAGCACTACCGACTATCGCGGCAGTGCAATCACAATTGAGTATGCAGCTCCCGGCCACTTGGGTGGCTGCAGGGCACAATATATATATATATATATGTGGGATAAGTTTACATCGGGGGCCGACATTTCATTTAAATCCGCATCTGGGGCCGACATCTTATTTTAATCCACATCGGGGGCAGACACTTCAATTTAATCCACATCGGGGGGAGACAACTTCTTTTTAATCCACATCGGGGGTAGACATGTCATTTTAATCTACATCGGGGGCTGACATCTCATTTTAATCCACATCGGGTGTAGACATCTCATTTTAATCCACATCGGGGGTATGCATTCCATTCAACGTAAGGATACCATAATGACATAACTATGCAAATCCAACCGGTAGATATGTAAATCATATTGCGATGAAAATATCTACTGGTTGGATTTGCGAAATAATGTTTTTTTGTGCGTCCAGCAGTGAAAACCTGTTTTATTTCGCCAAACAAGGCAGTCTTTCATCGTTTGCTGCACCAAAAAACATTATTTCGCAAATCCAACCGGTAGATATGCTCATCGTAATACGAGTTACATATCTACCGGTTGGATTTGCGTAATTATGTTTCGTTTACATTATATCGTTGCGCGTGTCTTCAGTCTACGATGTGGATTAAAATCAAATGTCTGCCCCCGATGTGGATTAAAATCAAACGTCGGCCCCCGATGTGGATTTAAATGAAATGTCGGCCCCCGATGTAAACTTATCCCTATATATATATATATATATATATAGGCCTTAAGATACGATTCCCGGCCACCTGGGTGGCTGCAGATCGTAACGCTGGTCGGGACGGCGCGTATGGAACAATGGAATGCAGACCTCCGGGACTTTCCACCAGCTCGCCCGGAGTGGGCACTGTGGAGAGGGGCGCTAGCACGAGGCTGACTGGCCATGCTGGGAGGACACACCACCACGTCAGCATTTGCGTTGTCCTCCTCAACTTTGTAAAGTCGATTTCGATGCAGCCGCCTCGCCCTCCCATCGTTTGCCTCGGCGAGCTCCGCGCCGAGCTCCCCCACGCTGTCTCCGGCGGTGAGCATCTCCAGCCCAAGCGCTGCACCTTGCACTTGGAACATCTTCTGCACCTCCGCCACTTGGCTGGCATCGCCGCTCACGCTGTCCTGCTCACCGAGGGCGCGCGAGGGCTTTCAAGCGGCTCAGCATCCCCTTTCACTGGACTGCCACGAGCGTCACCTTCGCGGAAAGCATTGCCAGCGCCAATACCACAACCATTTTTCGAAAGTAGCAACACGGCTATTAGCGGACCCCGCACTCGCAGAGCATCTTCATTGTGTCCGGCAACGATGGCCGCGGGTGGGCCAAAGCGGTGCCGGCGGCTGGGGCCTGAAGCAGTGGCAGTGGCTTGGGGCAGACGTAGTGCCAGTGCCTAGGGCCAGAGGCGATGGCAGTGGCGAGGTCTGATGCAGTGCAGGTGGCTGAGCCACAATGCCGGGTATACTATACACCCACGCCAGGGATCAAAGGTGTTTGTGTGTGGGTGGTGTGCCCTTGAACCGATTCCTTTGGCACCATGTAGCCACAGAAGATCGGCCCCCTATGTACCCTTACCAAGGATCAAATGGTTTTGGACACTTGTCCGGAGTTTCCAAAGGTGCGTGTGGCTTATATCCTTGGATTGATTCCTTTGGCAAAATTATATTTCGAATATCTAATAGATAACGCTCCGCGTCGGCAGGTAGAGATCGTTTTGGTCGGTACCGACACGACCATTCTTTCTCACGACACCACCACTAGACCACACGACCCGTATCGAATTTCCGGCATGAACGTTACAACAATTCGTTACAACCCATCCCGACTTTTGGCCGCCCCCCACCGCTTTCACGCTCGCTAATGCATACGCCTCTTCTTCCGCCCCTACGGTATTTCCATTATGCTTTCCACGCGCACGACATCCACTATGGCTACACGCCATCGCTCCCTTAGCCCTAATTTTGACACGCGCGGCACCTACACATGCCCTCACCGAGTGCTCACGGAGCCGTCACCGAGCGAACCTGCCGGCTTTTAACAGCAAAAGGTCAGTACAGTATTTACGTGGCTTCATAGTCTTCTTGGTGGTGGCAGGATTGTTTCCCGCAAGATTCGCTGCTGCTGCAACAATATAGTCTGGTTCCGCTGTGGTTGTAGTGGCCACGGGTGCTGCTGCTGCACCTGCACCTGCGACAATGGTCTTGCCCTTGTCGAAGTTGAGGGACAGTGGTGAACAAGATTTCAGGAGGGCCTCCTCCACTTTATCACCACTGTCCCTCAACTTCGACAAGGGCAAGACCATTGTCGCAGGTACACAGGCTGGAGCCTCTGCCGGTGCAGGTGCTGCAGCAGCAGCACCCATGGCAACTACAACCACAGCGGAACCAGACGATATTGTTGCAGCAGCAGCGAATCTTGCGGGGAAACAATCCTGCCACCACCAAGAAGACTATGAAGCCATGTAAATAGTGTACTGACCTTTTGCTGTTAAAAGCCGGCAGGTTCGCTCGGTGACGGCTCCGTGAACGAGCCATGCCGACACCGTGGGTGGGTGCAGAAGATGGCGGCCCCAATGCTTCATTCCCATTGGACAAGAACTCCACGAACATTTGGATCAGCAGTTGACCAGTGGGTGGAGCGCACCCGGTAAAATCTAGCCAGATCCTGCACGCCGATCTTCCCGTGCAGCGCCTGCGACATGCCCACACCTGGCATCCGTCATTGAGGGACTTCCCTGTGATGTCGCCATCGCGTGTTTCATGATCAAGACCATCGCAGGACTCCTTACCTGTGAGAGCGCATCCGGCAAACATCACCAAAATGCATGGGCCACGAGCGACGAGCGCATGCTCAAACTTCCAAGTTTCACGCCGAGAGGCTGGTTGCTTGCAATGCCAGGGCCGCAGGAGACGCGTGTGTCTTCTCATCCTTGGAGCGACTCCTTTGGCAACCAGAACCCAAGCCACCAGAATATCCGATATGGCAGTCACCGAAAATCGGCTGCACTATGCACCCACACCGGGGATCAAAGATTCAGCATTTACTTCAGGACACTTATCCGGATTCTCCCGTGCTCACTAGTGAAGAATGGGACCCCCTAAGCCGCACTAATCCACCTGAGTGCCTCTGCAACTGCACTGCTGGCGCACTGCCTATGGCGCCTCTAAGGCCAGTTCACCCCGAGCTGCTTAAGCCATCTTCCCACCACCAAGCCTATGCTCAGGATTGCTCCCTACTTGCCCCAAAGCCCGGTCTCAAGAAAGCTTGCCCACCCACCACACGACCAGTATTCCAAAGGGGCTCTGAGATTAATACGTTGAATTGCGTTTCTGCGTGGCTTATCCATGGACCGATTCCTGTGGGGCCATATAGCCACAGAGAGGTGTGGCTTATCCATGGACCGATTCCTGTGGGACCATATAGCCACAGAGAGGTGTGGCGTATCCATGGACCGATTCCTGTGAGACCATGTTGCCGCAGAAAGGGGGCTCCTGCATGAGTTTGTGGTTTTCCTCGATCTCGATTTATGTCACCCTTGGCGTGTTTGCTTGCGCCGTGTTGTTTCCATCGTGGGTCTTTCAAGTTTGCGGGTGTGACGGCAAAGGGCGGGCTGAGCTGACGTCATGCATGATCAGGAGCGGATGTTGCGGTGATGCAGGGTGGCATGGACCGAGTTGTGCAAGACCAGCTGACGGTGTGCAGCGTCTGCGGTTCTTTACATAATAGCAATACCACGTGGTATACGTGTGTCCGGTGAAGAGTTGCCGAGTGATCGGTACACGAGGGCACATGTAGCAGGCAGGATGCAACTACTGAAGATACATGCAATGCTTGGCACGCATCGATCACCGATCGAAAACGCCAAACGAAGGAACGTGCAGATTAATTTGGAGCCCGTGATCAAAACGATGAAATGTGTGGGCTTCACAAGCAACAAGACCGGGAATCGATTCGCGTAAGCTCACTTGAACCTCGGGAAATGGATAGCACGTCAAATGCTTCCCAAGTGCACCGAAAATGCCAAAATCTGGCAATGACTGGCTATTCGATTGATCATCAAGCCATCAAACGTCGGCGCCTGTTTGGATGTCACCAGTGAATGCATTGTCAAAGTTGTCCACGCGCGAATGGAAGTCGTCTCCAGTGACCACACGCAAAAAGTTTAGGGGACATTATTAAGTTAAGCCAATAAGCGGTGGAACACGCAGGCCATGTTTATGCAAGGCGGTGATGAATCTACTCTCACCCCACCATAATTACATCTCACTGCATGCGAGGTGGAAGTATGCTCTCCACGAGCATAACGCCCTTGAACCCACCACACGGGAAGGACAGGTGGGCAGCACCTTGACATGCACCACCGCACGCCCGCTGAGCAGCAAGTGGAAGACATCCGGGCTACCCTCTTCGACCACAACCGACCCCGCTGGGGCTCTTATGCATTTTGCAGCCTGGGAATAGGATGCCCCAGCCCAGCATCCCCATTCACCCAATCACCCTACTTCTTGAGCTTGATGCCTTCAGCACACAAGTGAAATGCGTGTGACCAAATTCTGAGGAAGTGAAACGGGTCAAGGCTGTCGGAACAAAGTGCAGGTGCGAGTCCCAGCGTGGGAGGCAGCCGTTGGAGAGGTTCCGGAAACAAAATCAATCGCCAAGACAAACGACGGACGAAATAGCAAACGAGGTAGAGCACTAGTGCAACCGCCCACATACCAACCTTGAGCAGATGTACGACGCTTCGCAGCCCACCCGAGATGAAGGGGAGACCTCCAACTTCCTCCACCCGCTGGCATACTTGCCGCAGTCCCTGCGCGCCATGCCCCGCACCCAAACCCTGTCCAGTCGTACCCTAGGGAGCCCGATGCAACCAAAGCAGGAAGAAGCTTTATGGACGTAGGGAATGCGGGGACTGAAGGTAGCGAGGGAGAGGGAGAGGGGGAAGCAGAGGGAGAAGGGAGGGAAGGGAAGGGAGGAGGGGGAGGGAAAGGGGAGGAGGGGAGGGAGGGAGGGGGCAAAGTGCACGCAGGCAACCACCTCCAGGGGCCGATGTTCCGGCGCTCTCTTCACGAGGCGGCTCAGGTGCGCCAGAGTCTCGACGTCCAAACTCCGCAGCGCTGCGCCCTCCTTCACTAACTCGAGCAGCAGTTTGCGATCTGAGGGCAGCCACAAAGTTACTAAGGGCGCGCCTCAACCAGGGCAACGAGCCACTTATCCCAGGTCCCAGAGCCAACAGTAAGACGCAAGGGACCCTGCATCCTTCGGAGGAGGGCTACAGCTCGAGAGTCGGGTCAAGAGATGGCCTGGCGTTAAGAGATGGCCTGGAGATTCGCTTCCAACGCTCGGGCTGCATACCAAAATAGCACAACTCCACATCAGTCTCGGACTTGACGGTGAACCGGTGGTAGGCCACGTCGCTATGAATGTCTCGAGGCCCGGCCTGCGGCAGCACCACACCGAGAGAACTGCACACTGCAGAATACAGGTTTTTGACCTTCGCCAAAGATAACGAGAGGCTCTGAAGGCTCATACTAGATGTCGGGCGCTGAAACGTCGCCTCAAGGGCTGGGATTCCACCTCAGAAGCCGTAATGGCAACTGTCAGCAGCAGCCCCCGAAAGATGAGGTTTCTGGCGCAGCCCCTCTCAGCAGAGTCGCAATTCAGTGCAAGAACACGGCAACACCAAGATGAGTCCGGCGCAATAACAAGGCGCATTTTTTCCAAAACACTACGGTAACTGTGGTTGCGTGGACTGCTGGCGTCGGCAGCCTCTTTCTCTGTCATGAATCGAGGTCAGCCATGCGAGCTCCGGGAAAGACTGAGCCTCGTGCACGGGCTTCCCCCGTGACTTTGACTCGCATACGTCGGTTGGGAAAGTGGCAGCGCTACCGCTTCACCGAAGACGTCGCCTGCACCCAAACCCAGCTGTGGTTGATCCGGCTGGTCGTCGCTGACCGGCGCGGTGAGGTGGAGGCGGCCCCGCAGGCACAGGTACACGTCTTCCGCAACTCCGCCCTGAATCAACCCAGTCCATCGCATCACAGCCAATGCAAACGCGCTGAAAGCAGGGGAAGAGCTGTGAAGTAAGTTCGAAATTGGCAGGTATAGTTCGTACTTCGCGCGCGCGCTCGTCATGGCGTAAATCGCCAGGGTTAGACCCTTCGCCAAGCGCGGCGCTCTCCAAGACGCACAGAAACGGAACGAGAGGTGTTTCTGTCGACGGGAGCCGGGGAATAATAACCTCAGCGAAGATGCACTTGTCGGCCGCGACGTGCAGGTACCGCATCTGGAGCGCAATTCTCTGAAGATGGGCCTTGTCATAGCTGTGGAAGAACAGGATGTCCCGCATGCGCCTCGCCATCCAGGCTGCATCCCCATCAAGTTTGGTTCCCATCAGTGAGGGAGCATCATATTTCCATCAGCTGCTCTTGTCGGCCACCGGGTGAGATGCTTCGATTTTTGTTTCCCTCGGAAAACCCTCGAGTGTTCAGAAGTCTAGGAGCATACATCTGAGTGCAGCAGAGGCGCTGAGGGGATGTTGTCTCATGGTCTACCTGCGTGATCCTCCGTCCGCTCTTCCGGTGCAAATCTCAGAAGCTTCCTCAAAATGCTGCTGTTTTCGTGTGTTAAAGCTAAGAGCAGCTCGGGGATATCTTCCTCCTGTTATGTAACACCCGGTTGGTGGCACACCCTCTGAAAGTCAAACTCGAGACCGCAACATGCACGTTGTCACACGGAAGCTCGGGATGGGAAGCGCGCGCCAAGCTCGCAGATTGAAGCACAAAGCATGCAGCGCTGCATAACCACACGCCTGATTGAAACCCGCGAAACTTCGCCTTGAACTGCGAAACTTCCCAGTCGTAACACAAGTGCAACAACATTGGGCGACCAGGCAACGATGACAGAGGGACTTGTCAGGGTTATGTGAGGTTCTAACCGCGGTGGAGCTGAGCCCAAGATCGCTCGCAGTTAGCTCCGCGCTGACGCCCAAGGCCTGCTTCACGGCATTGCGCGTCACGCAGTTATGCAGAAGATGCGCGGTAGACGTTCGACGCGTCTTCTTCTTTGCAAGTGCGAGGGCCGCCTGAGTGCGCGCTTTAACTTGCTTGGCCAACCTTTTGGACTTGACAAGCAGAAGCAAGTCAGTCGCATCCTCCTCCTTAACTATCTCTTCGCGACGAGGGACTGTGTCTTCGCCGGTCTTGAGCGGCCTGAGAAGCGCATGAAACCGTAAATGATGGAGTCGTGTATAATAGTAGTAGCAAGTTGCATTTTCAAATTCATAAGATTCCTACTCGAAACTAAAACCATACCTATCAAAAAGAACCTGCATGGAAGTCTTCTTTCTGTTGTCGCCAGGCTCCTCTGCTATACGCGTTTAGGTGGTCGAAGAACCCGTTCCTGCTGGCCCAAGCGTTCTAATGAAACCGCGGACACAATTTTCAAAAAGTTTTCCAAGGTCTGCTAAAGTGCGAAGGGGCATCATGTATTGTACGAACGCACACTACAGTGTACTGGAACCTGAAAATATCACAATGGTTTCTTGGTACTCAGTCTTAATCAATGAAATATCGAAGATGCCTGCAAACATCTGTACAGAAAATGCGACAATGTTTGACTTGCATGAGTGCTCCTGGCAGCAAGGACTCCACGGCTCGTATTGAGAAGGCTTACATATCACAGCACTTTCAAAATTCTAACGTATGGCGCAGAAATATTGAATAATGGATTTGAGTGTTATATTTGACCGTAAGTGATGAGAGATATGCATTGCCCAAAAACGTACTAGATCACAAGACGAAGAGGTCTTGGTGCCAATTGTTTTTTCCCTCAGGTGGGAAATCGCTCCCCATCAAGCGTGGACCACCTCACACCCGATTAATCTCACCCCCTCTTCCCCAACCATAGCTAACCCGACCTCAGAGTGTCAAAGGCATTCTCGCCTACCTCCCAAGCGGTCCACCCCCCTCCCCCCTCCCCCGATTCGATGGGATGCATGTCCACTTACCGACGTGTCCATCACATCATCGCCCCTCCCACGTGTGCACCTCCGCCACTGCCTAATAATTTACTATATCGATTTGTGATAATTCTTTTCGGAATTTCTCCATCCCCACCCCTCATGAAGGCTGGTGCGTGATCCAATCCCTACGTTTCTAGACGGGTTCAATACACGTGTTGAACACGTATTGGAGACATATTGGAGGCATATTGGAGACGGTATGCTAATATCTGGACATTCCAATACACGTGTAACATATTGGCCAAACTATTGAACCGCGATCAGCCTGGACACAGCGAAAATGAGTATGCTAGCATGGGCACCCAAATGGTGTCAGACTCACCCACTAGCACTTGGTATCATCTAAGGAAGGGTCTAGCGTTATGGGGACAAGTTTTCACGGCATTTGGACGCGTATCGCAGAAGTCGGTTCTGGGGGGCTTTTTGAATTGGGGCCCCGATGTATTGAAATAAGGCAAAACGATTGGAGGGGTGTTCAATATGTCTGCAACCGCCTGCAACACACGTACTGAACATGTGTTGAACACATGTTGAAACATTCACGCATAAGGAATCGTTCAATACATGTGCAATATGTCTACAATCAGATGAATCATTCAACACGTTTGCAATATATGTGTTGAACACATATTGAAACATTCCCTCATGCAGAATATCTTTAGTACATGTGCAATATGTCTACAATCAGATGAATCATTCAACACGTTTGCAATATATGTGTTGAACACATATTGAAACATTCCCTCATGCAGAATATCTTTAGTACATGTGCAATATGTCTACAATCAGAGTGAATTATGCAACACATGACTGCATGGGGTAAAGGGGTAAGACCCCCCTGCTGCTCACATATTGCATAATACTTACAATATGTCCGCAATACGTATCCGGTATATTACAGGTATATCAAATGTGTACAGAGGCACTACTATGCGTCATCACACTTTCTGCAGTACCACATTCCAGTGGGGATGTCGGTGAGCCCTGCGCATCGCACGTGCATAGCCTCTTTGCAGCCTGCCCTCTCACACAGAAGGAGCTCGCCACCGACTCTACACTTCCCGCATGTGTCAAAGTGACCATCACTACCTACGGGCCTATCAACGAGTGCAAGTTTCTCCATATTGCGGTCGCTCGTATCAAGTATCACCGCTGAATCCATGCAGGGGTGTTTGACTATCACTACTTGCGCTTGGACTTGATTGGCCAGTAGGTAGGGCTCTCAGTTGTCCATAGTGTACTTGGAGGTGTCCCATGGGTTGAAGGTGTAGTAAGCCTTGGACACCTTGTCCACGCCGAGGATGGAGTTCTTCAGCTTGAAGCTTGCGATCTGAGCTTCCGTGGGCACGGGTAGCCAATCACACTTTAAAAAAGTGTAGAGCACACCGCCAATGCTAACCCGCAGAATGGCGTTGATGATACCATACCTGCGCACGAAATGTTCAATGTTTTTGTAATATACGTACAACATACCCTCAATATGTTGGGGACGTATTGCATATATGTTGCAGAGATATACGAAAAGGCAAAGAAGCATGCAAACCTGGTGGTTGAGGTCGTACCTGTCCTCCCACTCGTCATCGGCATCGGCATCATTCTTGGGGAAGGATGCGCGGACGAAACACTGGGTTGTCACTTTCCCTTTGTCCCCGTCTCTAGTGCGATAGAAGACACCGCCGATGTTCACCTTGTTGTACTTGGAACACATGGGTTCGGGACCCATCATGAGCGACTTCTCGTAAGCCGTGTATTGACGACCAAGCCATCCTTCAGGGTCCTCCAATGGACCGAACGCGATCGCGGGCACGCCACCCACCACTTGTCGGTACCTATTTGCATGTTTAGAGCGCGCGGCATTCTCCCTGTGATGACAACATATTCTTAGTATACTTACAATATATGATAAACATACAGAAACAAGTAGACAATATGTTGCAGGTATACTACAGATAGTACATGCGTGCGAGCTTGCAGGTTGCACCTCCGCCGGAACAGGTCGTACTCAGCATGTTGTTGAAAAAGCTTTCGGTAAGCGGGAATACTCGCTCGCATCCAGCGGGTGAGTTGGTCAATCTCCAAGGACGTTAGCTCCAATGGCTTGCCCTTCTCCCCGAAGGTAGTGACCACGATGCCGGGAGCGGGGCCCGCCATCAAAGCCCGCGGGACACGGCCGACAGTAGCTCTTTCTCGGTTCAAAAGCATGGTCAGGATGCCTCGTAGGGAGCGCAAGGTTTTCAACCTTAGATAGCCGTTCATGATGCTTGCCACGGGGAACGCATTGTTCTTCACCCACCTAGCTAGCTTGCCATTCATGGACTCGAAGGCATACATCCACCATTCACGCACAGGTCCGAATCGCAGGAGCAGATCGGCCCAGTGCCAGATTTTATGGGTGTCGATTGCAAGCCACTGTGGAGGACCATTCGCTTCCAAGTCCTCAAAGAAAAGTCTGGTCTGCTCTCTCAAATACTCCATATCCTGCACGTACGAATCAATACGTTTGTAACATATATTCAACATACCTGTGACATGTGGAACTCATATCACACCAACATTGAATACGTACCCGGGGTTCTATGGAATGCGCAGTGCATTCCCGTATGATGATAGTCAGTTTGGACACAATGTCCTGCAGCGCATTGTCGACTTCACCATCATCGCGAGGCCAAGAGGACAATACCGCCAACAACTTGGACTCGAAAGCCTTCAAAGCCGCATGCGCCTTGAGGTGCTTTGCGTATTTTGCGCCGGTGGAGGCGGTTGAGGTGCGCAACAAATGCTTATGCCCATCGCCCCACCGGGTGACTCCCCGCAACTCCTTCAAGAAGGCGAGTGCCGTTTCCCGAGAACGTAAGGTGGTCGAAGCCTTCGGACGCGGTGGGATCCCCCATGGACCGTTTGTCATTTTGTACACCTCATGCGGTTCCCCTGTCCGTGTTGCCGTATACCGTCAACACGTGTATGACATATTGAACACAATTGCAGAAATGTTGCACTAATACAAAACTCACCTTTCGAATTCTGCACCCACTCCGTTTGCCCCCATTCTGGGTGCAGGCCCTCCTCCTCGGCAAAGTTGCGCGCGGCCTCGTTGAAATCCAGCCCAAGCAGCGTTGTTGCAAGCCTGTTTCCCAAGTTCATGATTTCGTGCATAGGATCATAGAGCCAATCCAACGCCAAGTTAAAGTACGACAACCTTGCGAATGCGGCGGGCAACTTGAATCCGGTGGCCGAGAAACGTTCCGCCATGTCCGCTTTCGACCAACCTGATTTGGAAAGTGCCTCGTGTATTTCGCCCATTCGCTTTACAAACTCATGCGTGTAGTTCTCCGGCGGCCCTGCATGGCACGTGCACAAGTAATACAACATATCTGTGGTATGTTGCAGGCATGTTGATGCATGTTGCAAACATGCTGCAAACAATCAAACCGTTGGGTGGCATAGCGATGAGAGCGTACCAGGAGGATGTTGCTTGAAGAATGCGTAGAAGATTCTTCCCAGCGCTGGACTGTGACATCCTTTCGTACGGCACAACATGCAACACTTGTAGGCGTTTACATCCATTCGCTTCCCGGCATCGACCAAGCCTTTGTAATCCATGATCACCCCGAGTAGCATGCACCGTACACGAACATACTCCTCGGAAAAGGCGTCCCAAACTCCGCAGCCCGTCTCCCACAACTCCTCCAACTCGTCGACCAGCTCGTCGTACAAAAGAGTCGTATCGGCGGGATGGATGCCATTAAGAATACCGTAGACCTCAAGGTACTCGTACTTGGAGCGTATCTCCGGCGGCAAGTTCAAGATTTGGAAATACATGGGAAACACGCCCGCCTTGTTTTTCCATACGGAAGCCCCATCCGCGCAGAACAGGATGATTATATTCCGCAACTCCTGGAAAAACTCTGGGTACCGCGCCTTCTTCTCTTTCCACGCATCTCCGTCTGCACACTCCGGACAAAATACAACTCACCGCGGTATACATACAACTGTATGTGTACATCTGCAATATGTCAAAGACATACGTTAAGTGTATTGCAGATATGCCCTTTGCAGATCCTATCACAAGCATTGGGATCATAGACGCGTGCTGGGCTCTTACCCCAAATTATGTCTTTGCGTCCACTTTCAGGAGACGTATGACGGCCATGCGCCCGCATGAGCTCAGCAACTTCAGGTGAATGGAATAGCCTCCGGAAAATTTCCTTCAAGGGCCACCAAAGGAATTGCAATCGCGGCTTCTTCGGAGTGCCATCCTCCGGAGTGCCATCCTCCTCCGCCGCTCCAAAGCTTTGCCACCGGCATTCTTTACAGTGTGAACAATGATCCGCGTTCTCCAACTCCTTCTCGTACAAACAACATCCATTGACGCACATGTCCACTCGTTGGTACGGCGTACTAAAAGCGTCGAAAGTACCCATAGCTTTAGCGAACGTCAAGGG
>LGRX02007282.1:0-18832 GCA_001247695.2 Cymbomonas tetramitiformis | reverse complement strand
GCAGGAGGTAATGAGGCTGCGGCTCGGGCGCTGCTGGAGGCGGGGGCTGGAGTGAACGCGGGCACGGGACGGCGGCCGCTCCACGCGGCGGCGGAGAAGGGCATGGTGAAAGTTTTGAGTGTCCTTTTGGAGAAGGGCGCGGAGGTGGACGCGGAGGACGGGGAGGGCCGCACGGCGCTGGCACTAGCGCTGGCGGGAGGTAAGGAGGCTGCAGCTCGGGCACTGTTGGAGGCGGGGGCTGGAGTGAACGCGGGCACTGGGCAGCGGCCGCTCCACGTGGAGGCGGAGAGGGGCATGGTGGAGATGGTGAGGGAGCTTGCGGGCAAGGGCGCGGAGGTGGACGCAGAGGACGGGGAGGGCCGCACGGCGCTGACGGTGGCGCTGGTATTCGGACAGGAGGCTGCGGCTCGGGCGCTGCTGGAGGCGAGGGCTGGAGTGAACGCGGGCACAGGACAGCGGCCGCTCCATGCGGCGGCGAAGAAGGGCATGGAGGAGATGGTGAGGGAGCTTGTGGAGAAGAGCACGGAGGTGGACGCGGAGGACGGGGAGGGCCGCACGGCGCTGACGGTGGCGCTGGCTTTCGGGCAGGAGGGTGCGGCTCGGGCGCTGCTGGAGGCGGGGGCTGGAGTGAACGCGGGCACTGGGCAGCGGCCGCTCCACGCGGCAGCGAGGAAGGGCATGGAGGAGATGGTGAGGGAGCTTGTGGGCAAGGGTGCGGAGGTGGACGCGGAGGACGGGGATGGATGCACTGCGATTCAGTGCTTGCTGTCTGCTCCGGAGCTCTCCCCTGCTTACACATTCGTGGGCGGGGAGTCGAAGGGCTCCGCAGTGGATGGCCTCACCATTGATGGTGGAGCTACGAAGTTGGCCACCATGAGGCATGCCGTGAGCCGCTGGGCGCTGAAGATTGTGGAGACGGACGGAGACGTGGGCTTTGGTGTGGCTCTCCATGGCGCCGACCTCGAGGTGAACAGGAAGCAGAACCCTGGACTGTTCTACTTCCGTGGTGGCCTCAACAACGATTTCAAGAAGTTTGCGGGAGGCACAGTGGTGGACAAGAAGCTTGCGCTTTCCGAGCGGGGCAAGCTGAAGGCTGGCGATGTGTTGCACTTTGTGCTTCGGGGTGCGGTGCTCGAGGTGGCCCTGAACGACGGCCCCTTCGAGGTGGCCTTCACGGAGCTGCCTGCTGGTGTGGTGCCGCTCGTGCAGCTTAGCGACGAGGATCAGATGGTGGAGCTGGTGGGCAGTGCGCGGGCGATGACTTTGCACGAACGAGAGCTTCCGACGCTGATCGAGATGGGGGCAGATGTGAATGCGGGCAAAGGGCAGCGGGCGCTCCATCTGGCTGCAAAGGACGGCCTACATGAGGCCGTGAGGCAGCTGCTGGAGGCGGGCGCGGAGCTTGGGCGTGCCGACGACGATGGTGCACTGCCTGCGTGGCTCGCATGCGTTGGAGGCTGCGTGGAGACGGTGCGGTTGATGAAGGAGGCGGGGGCGGACTTTGGCGGCGCTGTGCAATGGGCGGAGGCGCGCGGTCTGTGCTTCTCAGCTGAAATTTTGCAGCTCGTGCAGGAGTGAGGTGCAAAATGTGCTGGTGCGCAACGAGGAGGGCAGGGCCGAGCAGGATGCTGGCTTTGCAGACAGCGTTTGTGATGAGCGGTTGTTGCCTTGTCTTAGTGAGTTGCATCTAGCTAGTGGGGGCGTGCCAGGACTGCCCCCTCCTTAGCTGCAAGGTAACTATCATTTATAATCAGATATTCTTGCAGTTATGTTCATTGAATATGGATGTGTGAGATTTGATTCCCCTCTCTGTGGTGCTCTGCTGTTGTTCTTTCTCACTCTCTGGTTTAAAAAACATCCGAGACTTGTTCCCACACCGGTGATCACTGGCTCGTTTGAGCAGCAAACACAACAACGGTCCCATGCTTTGATGTTGTGAAGAAAACGATCAACCTTCCCCTTCGCATCCCTGGAGCGCCCTTGCTTGCCCACCTCGCCTTGTGGGAAATTCATTCTCGGGTGCTGCGACTTGCTGATGAGTGATGCATGGCTGAGTGCGGGGCACGACTAGGGTGTGGCGCATCGGCGGCCTGAGTGTTGGACACGGCAAGGGGTGTGGTGCGTGGCATGAGTGTGGGTTGCGGCTTGGGTGTGGCGCATTGTTGGCATGGGTGTGAGACACGGCTTAGGTGTGGCGCATGGCCTGAGTGTGGGACACGGCTGGGTGTGGTGCTTTTTGACTGGCGCCCCCCCCGGGCCCGGTGGGGGCGAAGCATTCCGGGGCCGAGGCCGTGTGGCGAGACGGCCGCTTGGCGCTGCGCGAGGGCCGGGTCTGGACTGAGCCCCGATGTGGCCTGCGGGCGTACAGGGGTGTGACCCGGACGGCGCCACGCGGCTGGGGCGCTTTGCCCTCTGTGGGACACGGCGTGGGTGTGGCGCATTGGTGGCCTGAGTGTCGACACGGCTTGGATGTAGCGCATGGTCTGAGTGTTGGACACGGCTTGGGGTGTGGCGCATCGGCGGCCTGAGTGTGGGACACGGCTGGGTGTGGTGCATGGCGTGAGCGTGGGGTGCGGCTTGGGTTTGGCGCTTTGGTGGCCTGAGTATGGGGCATGGCGGGGGTGTGGCGCATGGCTTTTGTGTGGAAGTGGCGAGGAGGTGGCGCATGGCCTGTGGGCGGGGTGTGGCAAGGGTGCGATGCATGGCCTTTGCGTGGGGCACGGCAAGGGGGTGCTGCATTGCCTGAGTGTGGAACACGGCGGGGGTGTGCTGCATGGCTTGGGTGTGGGGCGCTGGAGGTTTTCTCTGTGTGGCGTGGCTCGTGGCTTTTGCTTGGAGATCGTAGGTGTGCTTTTGCATGGCTGCAGTCCGGGGATCGTGGGGGGCGTTGCACGGAGCATGCGTGGGGTGTGATGTGTGGGTTGCGCGTGTTGTGTGGCTCTGGGCGTGGTGCATGGCCTGGGCGCTGGGCGCGGTCGGGGTGTGAGACCTGCATGACCAGGAGCGCCCACCCGCCCGGTGTGGATTTCCCTGGTGCCCCTTCCTCCTTCTTCCAATCCTTGCCCTTCTTGCCTTGATCTCCTCTAGCTCGCCTCTGTGACGGGCCCTGTGCCCTGTAGGCTTGGTAGAACCGGACCTTGTAAGTAATATTTATTATTTTTCCTCTCTGTGTGGCTCCTTCTCCTGGTCTTGAGTGCACTGCCTTGCGCGCCCCTTCCTTTGTCCGCAGTTGGTCGTGCATGCCCTGGCAGGCCGCTCGGAGGCTGGGCGAGCCAGAGTGTGCGCCAGAGTGTGCGGAGTGGCGTGGTGCGGTGCATGGCATGAGTGTGCGCTGCAGCTGGGGCTGGAGCGTTGCCAGAATGTGCGGAGTGGCTGGTGTGGTGCTTGGCATGAGTGTGCGCTACAGCTGGGGCTTGAGCGTTGCCAGAATGTGCGATGTGGACGGTGTGGTGCATAGAATGAGTGCGCGCTGCAGCTGGGGCTTGAGCGTTGCCAGAATGTGCGGAGTAGCTGGTGTGGTGCATGGCTTGAGCATGTGGCACGGCGTGGGAGTGGGGCTGGGCCTGAGCATGTGGCACAGCTGGGGGTGTGGTGCTGGGCCTGGGCAGGCGGCGAGGCTGGGGAGTGGGTCGTGGCTTGAACAAGCCGCGGCTGGGGTGTGGGGCTGGGCCGGAGCATGCGGTGTGGCTGGGGCGTTGAGCGAGGCCCGAGTTTTGTTGAGTGGCTGGGTGTGGTGCATGGCTGAGCTTTGGCACGGCTCGGGTGTGGATCAAGGCCTGAGCATGTGACACGGCTGGTGGTGTGGTGCAGGGCTTGGGCCTGCGGCACGGCTGGGGGTGTGGAGCGTGGCCCGAGTTTGCGGAGTGTCTGGGTGTGGTGCATGGTATGACCACGCCACGGCTGGGGCCGAGGGGCATGGCTTGAGCATTTGGCACGGCTGGGGGGGTGGGGCCGGGCTTGAGCATGCGGCGCGGCTGGGCTGTGGGAGCACGCCGCGGCTGGTGGAGTGGGGCGTGGCTTGAGCTTGCGGCGCGACCGGGGTCTGGGTCAGGGCTTGATCACGCCACGGCTGGGGGGGGTGGGCGGGGCTTGAGCATGCGGCGCGACTGGGGGTGCGGGTCATGGCCTGAGCTTGCGGCATGGCTCGGGTGTGGCGCAGGACTTGGGCGTGTGGCACGCCTGGGGAGTGGGGTTTGGGGCGAGCTTGGGCCGTGGCTGGGGTGGGTTGCGGGACTTGAACATGCGGCTTGGCTGGGGGTGTGCTTGGTCTGAGCTTGCGACACGGCCGGTGGTCTGATTGGCCTTTGCGTGGTGCGTGGCGTGGTGGCTTGCGTGGCATGATCACGAGGCACGGCTGGGTTGCGCTGACTGGCCCCTTGCGTGATGCGCGGTGTGGCGTCGTTTTGGCCTCTGGGTGACCGCGAGGCTTGCTTTGGAGCCCCCCCCTCTGCCTCTTGTCCCCTTCTCTGGCAGCAGGCTGCGGGCTTGGTCGCCTCAACTGGATTTCACCTTCCCCCTTGCCCCCCCCTTTGCTCCTCCTCGTCTGCCTCTGCCTGTGGAGACCGTCTTTGCCCTTGCCTTGCCGTGTCCTGCCCCTCCCCGCCCCTCCTTGTCCCCGGCATGGCCTGTGGCTCCCTTGCTCCCCCAACCCCCCCCTGCGGGGCTTGCAGGCGGACCATGAGACGCGGGAGGAGGCGGACAGAGCGACCTTGCTCACAGCTGCGGCGGGTAACCTCTTGCCCCCGGCTGCTCCCCGCTCCGGGCACCCTGTGCGGCGCCGCTGTGATCGCTGGGACGGGTGGGGTGGCCCTCCTCGGGAAAGGATCGGTGCCGAAAGGTCCGGTACTGTTGTTGAAATACACTTAATAGGACCCGTACCGAGGAGGAAGCGCCCCCACTCCCAGCCCGCCGCGCAGGCCCGAATGCTTAGGGACGAAGCATCGCGCGTGTAGGATCCTTCTCTGGGGACGGCAGGCAACTCATAAAGCATTCCGATGGCCACGTACCGCCTCCTGACCGACTAGAGAAGCGGACACCTTGCCCTGCGGTGGAGGCGCTGAGGGTGCTGCAGGATGCCGGCGTGGACCGCGCCGGACACGACAAGCGGCACAGGGCCTCGTGAACAGCTGGTCCTCTCGTGTCGGCTAGTGTCCCCCCGGGAGGAGGAAAGTGGCTGTCTCTCGGGATAACCGGTCCTCTGTCTGACCGCGGTAGGAGTCGTACCGAGGCACCTCAGGCAGTGGTCTGCACGCAGTAGATCCCTCTCGAGACCTCTGCCCTGAACGGCTAGCGCCTGACCCCAGGCGGCGCATCCTCACTCTTCACTCAGACATCCGGGTCGTAACATCCGTCTTGCTCGTGTATGCCCTGTGGGGTGGGGCTCCAAGGCGCCCCGCCCCCCTGAGCCGGCCTGTGGGTTGTTTTCATCCCGGCTCGGGACGTGCACGCCATCCTAGGGTATGAGGTGGGTACGGGGTGCGCCGTCTCGGGAGGTGGGTGTGGGGGGGATGGGTGGGCTCTACTACCTTTCAGCATCTACCGCAAGGGGGTGAACGCTGCTACTAATTGCTCTTGTGTGCCCGTCACCCCGGGGGGGGTTGCTGTCGCGTCGCTAGCCCCGAGCGCATTGCACTTCGCCTCGGCGGGTCTACCACACCCTACCACAACGCTTGATCCCTACCTCGGTCCTCGCCAACCTCAGCCCTCAGAATTGCATGGCACCGTATCTTGCATTCCGCGCCGCGAGACTCTGGGCCTGGTCTTGATCCCCGACGTGCCTGCTGCGGCGGACACACAGGGGTGGGGTCTGTGCTCTCGCCGGCCGCGTTGAGTCTTCCCGTACATTGCCAAGGTCCAGTGCATTGCATGCCGGCCCGGTTTTTGCCGTGATCCTCGAACGCCAACATGGTTGCGGTGCGTGGGTGTGGGGGAGGGGGGGCAGCGCTGGGAACTCCTGGACGTGGGATTGGGGTAGCGCGCCACGCAGTGGGTCTCAGCGCACCGGGAACGGGGCTGGTTTTTCTTGGGCCCGCGCGGCACAGCACTCGCGCTCAGCCTTCATTGACGTTGCACTTGGGTAGCTCGGACTCTCTCGGGCGGCTAGGACGCCTCCACTTTCTTTTTTGGGGATAACGGCCGTGAAACGCCATGGCGAGACTCGCCCCCCTGGTGCCTTTTGACTGGCGTCCCCCCCGGGCCCGGTGGGGGCGAAGTATTCCGGGGTTGAGGCTGATTGGCGAGACGGCCGCGTGGCTCTGCGCGAGGGCCGGGTCTGGACTGAGCCCCGATGAGGCCTGCGGGCGTACAGGGGTGTGACCCGGACGGCGCGGTGCCACGCGGCCGTGGCGCTTTGGCCTCGGCCCCGCAATCCTTCGCCCCTGGCGGGATCCCCGGTCGCCCGGTGCGTTCTCTAGGAGGCGTGAACCGATTTATGGTGGGGGAGGGCGGACGGATCCGGGGAGGGAAGGCCGGGGCGTCCGAACAAGCCACCCTCCCTGAAAGCTCCATGCCCAATGCCGGTCGCCGCCAGCAATGGTGCCACACGTACCTTGAGTATATCGTGGTAGGCCGTACTTGGCTACGAGCGCACGTGGACGGGGTGGCGTGGCAGCCATCCGCACTCCTGAACGAGGACCTCCGCTGAGGAGCGGCCTTGGGAGCAAGTCCATATAAGCGTCTCGCCGGAGCGACGGTCAAAGCTACTCTAATGCTAATGCTAATGACTAATAACGGCCAGACGCCTGCGCACTCGGCTGCGGGTGGGGGACAGGTGGAGGCGCTGAGGATGCTTCCCGGGGCATGGTTTGTGGCAGCGGAGAGGGGCATGGTGGAGATGGTCAGGGTGCTGGTGGGCGAGGGTGCGGAGGTGGACGCGGAGGACGTGGAGGGCCGCACGGCGCTGACGGTGGCGCTGGCAGGAGGTAAGGAGGCTGCGGCTCGGGCGCTGCTGGAGGTGGGGGCTGGAGTGAACTCGGGAACGGGGCGGCGGCCGCTCCACGCGGCGGCGGAGAAGGGCTTGGTGGAGATGGTGAGGGAGCTGGTGGGCAAGGATGCGGAGGTGGACGCGGAGGACGGGGAGGGCCGCACGGCGCTGACGGTGGCGCTGGCATTCGGGCAGGAGGCTGTGGCTCGGGCGCTGCTGGAGGCCGGGGCTGGAGTGAACGCAGGCACGGGGCGGCGGCCTTTCCACGCGGCGGCGGAGAAGGGCATGGTGGAGATGGTGAGGGAGCTGGCGGGCAAGGGCGCGGAGGTGGACGCGGAGGACGGGGAGGGCCGCACGGCGCTGACGGTGGCGCTGGCATTCGGGCAGGAGGCTGCGGCTCGGGCGCTGCTGGAGGCCGGGGCTGGAGTGAACGCGGGCACGGGGCGGCGGCCGCTCCACGTGGCGGCGGAGAAGGGCAAGGTGGAGATGTTGATCGAGCTTGCAGGCAAGGGGGCGGAGGTGGACGCGGAGGACAGGGAGGGCCGCACGGCGCTGATGGTGGCGCTGGCATTCGGGCAGGAGGGTGCGGCTCGGGCGCTGCTGGAGGCGGGGGCTGGAGTGAACGCGGGCACGGGGCAGCGGCCGCTCCACGCGGCAGCGAGGAAGGGCATGGAGGAGATGGTCAGGGAGCTTGTGGGCAAGGGTGCGGAGGTGGACGCGGAGGACGGGGATGGATGCACTGCGATTCAGTGCTTGCTGTCTGCTCCGGAGCTTTCACCTGCTTACACATTCGTGGGCGGGGAGTCGAAGGGCTCCGCAGTGGATGGCCTCACCATTGATGGTGGAGCTACGAAGATGGCCACCATGAGGGATGCCGTGAGCCGCTGGGCGCTGAAGATTGTGGAGACCGACGGAGACGTGGGCTTTGGTGTGGCTATCCAAGGCGCCGACCTCAAGGTGAACAGGGTGCAGAACCCTGGACTGTTCTTCTTCCGTGGTGGCTACCGCAACGATTTCAAGATGTTCGCGGGAGGCACAGTGGTGGACAAGAAGCTTGCGCTTTTCGAGCGGGGCAAGCTGAAGGCTGGCGACGTGTTGCACTTCGTGCTGCGGGGCGCGGTGCTCGAGGTGGCCCTGAACGACAGCCCCTTCGAGGTGGCCTTCACGGTGCTGCCTGCTGGTGTGGTGCCGCTTGTGCAGCTTACCGGGGGGAATGTTGTGGAGCTGGTGGGCAGTGCGTGGGCGATGACTTTGCACGAACGAGAGCTTCCGACGCTGATCGAGATGGGGGCGGATGTGAATGCGGGCAAAGGGCAGCGGGCGCTCCACTTGGCTGTGAAGAATGGCCTGCACGAGGCGGTGCGGCAGCTGCTGGAGGCGGGCGCGGAGCTTGGGCGTGCCGACGACGATGGTGTACTGCCTGCGTGGCTTGCCTGCTTTGGAGGCAGCGTGGAGACGGTGCGGTTGATGAAGGAGGCGGGGGCGGACTTTGGCGGAGCTGTGCAATGGGCGGAGGCGCGCGGCCAGTGCTTCTCAGCCGAAATATTGCAGCTTGTGCAGGGGTGAGGTGCAGAATGTGCTGGTGTGCAACGAGGAGGGCAGGGCCGAGCAGGATGCTGGCTTTGCAGACAGCGTTCGTGATTGCGGTTGTTGCCTTGTTTTAGTGAGTTGCATCTAGCTAGTGGGGGCGTGCTAGGACCGCCCCCTCCTTAGCTGGAAGGTAACTATCTTTTATAATCGGATATTCTTGCAGCTTTGTTCATTGAATAATGGATGTGTGGGATATGATTCCCCTCTCTGTGGTGCTCTGCTGTTGTTCTTTCCACTCTCTGGTATTTTAAAACATCCGAGACTTGTACCCACACCGGTGATCACAGGCTTTGAGCAGCAAACACAACAACGGTCCCTTGCTTTGATGTTGTGAACATGCCGTTATGATGTCGTTAGTATGTTTACCAAAGACGTACTAAGAGCATGCTAACGCCATGCTAACGTTGCGTTAGTGTGTCGTTAGCACATATCGGTAGTATGTCGTTAGCATGTAGTTAGCATATAAATTCTAGTTAGCATACATGCTAACGACATACTAATGACATGCTAACGTTGTGTTAATATGTCGTTAGCATACATTGTTATCATTCGTTAACATGTCGTTAGCACGTATTAGTACGTCGTTAGCATGCATACTAACGTTTTCCAGGACCGTAGGGGGTATATTGAATATGTATGGGAGATATACTGCGGTGGGCGAAGCAGATCTCCGGTGGAAGAGCCAGCTGAGGTGAAGGACACGGAGATGGGTGAGGTGAAGAACACGGCGGGCGAAGCCGATCCTTGGCTCTCGCTCCATGCAATGCATCGTCGAAATGTGGGCACGGTAACATTGGAGCGAGGGCGGTTTATATGTGATTGTGCCATGTGCTACGGAGTTGTACTAAAGGTGTTGAGCAAGGCCACCCGCACACGACATCGGAAACTCCACGGGCGGATCCAGCCACCCGCACCGGACCCTGAAGAGATCGATGCTGTAGTTTGTGGCAACCGCGGCGAAACCTTGAGGAACTCTCCGCCCTTTCTCTCCCATGAATGATTGGGCAAGCTTGCGTGACAACACATTCGCAATATGTTGACAACGTATTGAAGGTGCATTGCAACTCTCCTACAGACATACGGATGTGGACGTCACGATGGATGACAAGGAGGGCGAACATGCTGAGGAAGCCGGGAGGACAAGCGCACAAGACGAGGTGGTACACGCACAACAGGACGTGGAAGCCAAGGATGTGTCGAGTCAAGGCGGCGAGGCCGGAGTTCCCGACGACGAGGATGGCGATGCGCCTAAGACCGAGGATGCCGATGGTGAGACCAAGGATGGCGGTGGGGAGGATTTGGGGTTCGATGAAGAAGACGACGGAGATGCCGTCCACTCCGTTAAAGCAGCGATTGCTACACAATTGGAAAGTATTGTGAATGCTGCAAAGGAGCTTTTCGGAGGGGAGACGGTAAGAACGCGTTATTATGCCAAATATCGTGCAGTGAACTGCACGTGCAATATGTAGTATGTATATCTCCTACATATTGACAATGTATTGCAGTATATTGCATATGTATTGACAATCATTGAAATAACGATGTGTGCGCAGGACCACAACGTGCGGCGATCCCCACTGGAATGTGGTACTGCAGAAAGTGTGATGACGCATAGTAGTGCCTCTGTACACATTTGATATACCTGTAATATACCAGATACGTATTGCAACTATATTGTAAGTATTATGCAATATGTGAGCAGCAGGGGGGTCTTACCCCTCTACCCCTGCAGTCGTGTGGCACTCTGGTTGTAGACATATTGCACATGTATTCAAGAGATTCTGCATGAGTTTATGTTTCAATATGTGTTCGACACATATATTGCAAATGTGTTGCATAATTCACTCTGATTGTAGACATATTGCACATGTATATTCAAGAGATTCTGCATGAGTGAATGTTTCAATATGTGTTCAACACATATATTGCAAACGTGTTGAATAATTCATCTGATTGTAGACATATTGCACATGTATTGAACGATTCCTTATGCGTGAATGTTTCAACATGTGTTCAACACATGTTCAATACGTGTGTTGCAGGCGGTTGCAGACATATTGAACACCCCTCCAATCGTTTTGCCTTATTTCAATACATCGGGGCCCCAATTCAAAAAGCCCCCCAGAACCGACTTCTGCGATACGCGTCCAAATGCCGTGAAAACTTGTCCCCATAACGCTAGACCCTTCCTTACATGATACCAAGTGCTAGTGGGTGAGTCTGACACCATTTGGGTGCCCATGCTAGCATACTCATTTTCGCTGTGTCCAGGCTGATCGCGGTTCAATAGTTTGGTCAATATGTTACACGTGTATTGCAATATCTAGATATTAGCATACCGTCTTCAATATGCCTCCAATATGCCTCCAATACGTGTTCAACGCGTGTATTGAACCCATCTAGAAACGCAGGGTACAGTAATGATGATTGTAAGCCGTTCAAGGGCACGGTTACTTGGCCAAAAGAACTCACCTTAATGGGCTACCTCCCTAAAAATTACGGAAACATCTTGAGTACAATTGGGGTGCACCAAAAGAGAATACAATAAACCTCTTTTGAAAAACTGTCCAGAATGTGCAGACAACACACTAGAATTAGGCGAGACGCCTTTCTGAATGTCTATTGCCCAATGGTAGATCCTTGGTCAAGGATCAAACTAGAGCCGCATAACGAGTCATCTAGCACGCTCCATTCGACATTTTAAGGTTTGGGAGTTGGGATACACACACTAAATTGTATTTTTTGTATTACTGTGGACTACCCCATAGCATTTATCAACGTGAAAATTGCACGTCAAGTTGACACAAAATGGTATCCGATCTCGGAAAAAAGGCTTGATCCTTGAGAGAGGATCTAAGCTTATAAGTGGAATAGCTAACGTGCATATACATACATATACATTGTTGAGTGATAGGATTGTACCTAAGCATCTATTATGTCAATAATTGATGGGGTAGCAATCGGGAAATGCGTATAATAAATGTAAATATTGAGCACCTTATAGTTATATAGACCTTATTACTCTATACTTATATAGAGTGCATGTTTGTTCACCCATTGCATTACAAATGTGTGCTAACTTGGATATACTTCTGCGCATATAGCCGGATGTGTGCAATAAATTAGGTAATACATAGCCTAAATACTAATATATACTAGCAAATATAGAGTTATTTTGCATCTAACGTTCCATAACTGATGATGTAATTTGATCCTTTGGAGAGGAGCTAAAAGTGCCTAAATCCTTTGCAAAGGAGCATTGGTCAATAGACATGAATAGCGACTTTAGAACGGTGACCACTGACCCTATATATCCCCGCAACTTAACCATGAACACACATGCGACAGCAGAAGATGAATCAATCCAGCAAGCAAATGATTTCCCGCAAACACTTTTTGAATAAGTGATGATTACTTTTGATTTCTGCCCTTGGGGTCCATGCTCCGCCAGCACGACCTTTTAGCGCTCTGCGTATTTTTATCTTGCTGCGGTTTCACTTGTCGATTCGATTAGAATGAGCCCTCTGAGCGCTATGAGGTAGAAATTAGCCCCTTCTGCTTAGCAGTTGCCTGCATAGCAGGAATACGGCACTTGAATTATATAGTCATCTTTACTCAGCGTAAATGTTATATTATCATTATTGTTGACTGCATCTATTCGTTCGAAACCTACCTCGACTCGACTGTCGCCCACGGCCTTCGACTATTTCCACGACCCGTCCGGCATGGTATCCACGACTTTGTTACCACGGAAAGATATCTAAAAGCCTTTGGCTATGCTTTGCTTTATGCGGGACTCGTCACGATTTTGATATGAAGTATTCACAGTATTGCGCAAACAACAACTAGCAATAAACCAATACGCAATTAATACTTGCATTTCTACGTACAAGCATATAATATATATCTACGTACATGCATTTTCAACTTATTTATTACTTTGATTTCACAACAGCTAAGCCTATAACTGTGCACTCAAGCATCCTATGTACTACGCATGCCAGGTTAAAATACTCGATTGTTTCATGTGCGCGAGAATGTTGAAAGATCTTCAAAAAGGCATCCCACTACCGCCACGTATAGTCAGGCCATTGTTAGTACGGTGGAGAATGCATGCAACTAAAATTTCAGCAAGCAGTGTCTAAAGATCACGGAACCACAAGAAAGAAGTACATCCCATAGCATGGTCTGCAATGCCCGGGGAAAGATCCCGCCAGGAACAGTCCCCAGTCGCGCTGCTACCATTCGAAAACATTTTCAACCAAACTCCAGACGAAACAAGCACATCCAGCACGTTACAGAACGCACGCAACTCTTGGCGACAAAAGATCCCACAAAGATCATTCGTCGTCGCGCTGTGACTCAGCCAGAACTGCCTTCAACGAGAAGCGCTTTAAATGCGAGATGCGCTCTGCGAGTGGCAAAAAAAATCAGCTTTCTGCGCACGAATTAATCCCTTAAAACATGCCGCTGGAGCCGACGAATGGGAAGAAAAAACACGGTCAGGGGAACAAAACAATCCTGATTTGAAATAATATGCCGAGTGAACAAAGATAGACAAGAAGTTGACCTTCATGCGGGTTCTCTGCAAGAACAATATACACGGTTTTGAAAAATGCAGAAAAAAACTACCGGAAGCGAACAGAGAAAACAATGCAGGAAGACAGCAGTGCAGTACAGAGGCGCCGCCAGTCAGCAGCTACGGCGAGATGTTGGGCGAAATGAAGTAATTCAGCGAGGCTTACTGTTCTAATCATAATCCCAAAAGTTGCTGTTGCATTCGAAAGTTCTCGAGAGCGCAACCACCTCTATCGGCCAATCAACGCGCAACGCAACAGCGCACGCCCGCGCCCGCGCCGGACCCACAAATCGGGATCTTCTTGAATCGCGAGTCTTTGTCCATGCTCGACACTCGCTCAACTGTGACACGATTGTAACTACTGCATGCCGCACAGATTAGTCGTAATTACTGTTACAAAAATAATTTATGTTTTCAAATATTCATCCCGAAAACGGGGATAAAGCTCACGCAATTACTTTTTTGCAAGTTTCGTTTTCGCACACATTTAAGTTACATCGAACTGAATGCATCCATACCAAAACATTCCCTTTTCCAAAACATCTTTTTGAAAATATCCCCAAAGTTTGCGCACCCCTTTATCTATGATTAAAATGAAGCGCCTGCCCTGATGTAGGATTAACATGCCGAGTCTACCCTGCCCTGTATTAAAATTATGGGCCTATGCAATGTACGATTATTAACATGGAGTGCCTGTCCCGATCTGAATGTATGTGAGTACCCCACAAATGGCTCTGGCTTTCTTGAATGAATTTATAATTATCTGCCACTGTAGAATTCGATGGGAATGGTACCCATCTACATGAAAACGACACGGACGGAATCGAGAATGACATCGACCGATGAGAAATCGGGGGAAATCATTTCCGAAACGGTGACCGTTAGATCACGCTTAGTTTTGTTCGCTTGCAAGTTTTCTGCTCGTTGGAAAGCGCTTCCAAGTCAACGAGGGTAAGAATCAGAGTGCTGCGGGGTCACTTATGATATATTACATGATATATCACACGTGAGAACACAACCGACAGGTACCGCAAGCACTGATAATAGCACTGGTATCAATCATCCCGGAAGAATTCTTCCAGATGGCATGATCCTCAAAAATCCCGCAAGGGGAAGAACTTGGCGCAATTGGCGCTTCCGAAGTTGATACCCGTCAAATTCGAAAGCAACTACGTCCGCCCATATGTTCTCTAAGAAGCATATGGGCGAAAGAAGCTTTCCACAACAGAAGATGTTCGCTGGGACGCGTAAAATGTTCCGTTGAGTTGCGCGATCCGAAGCGAAGCGGATCCGCGTTGCTTCCGCTTGGGCCCAACCAAACGCCGGTGGCCCGGATATGCTAGACGTCCTAAGAGACGTGTTGCAGGTGCATACGCGGGTATTATGCGAAATATGTTGCTCATTAAACCTCAAAAAAAGATTATTCTAGAAGATTTATTGCACCTCAGCCGGAGGTGCAGTGGGGGGAAGGATGCACTCGGTGTCAAAGGGCAATATACGCCCTTGGATGAGGCCTCCATAAAAAATTAACGGGGGATTTTTAGCCTCGCGCACGCTCAGGCAGGCTGACGTACAACCGGACGGGCGAGGCGGAAAAGCACGGGAGCCATCAGTTTTCTAGTGGCGTTAATTATAGATTTTTCAACGCCTAATGACTGCATTTGTGGGGTACTCAATGTATGTGCAGAGCCGCCCTCATCCCCCGATCAGATCTAGAATGTACTTGCTAACTCCTATCTGGATTATAATGGCATGTCTACCCACCACTGCGAACTACCGCAATCCCTATCCCGGTTTGATACCTTACATGCAGCGGCACACATGAAAGCTTTAAATTCAGAATGGACCTAAGTATGTACAGACCGCGTCCATCATTTCAACAAAGAACAGATGGCAAGTACATTCTATTTTACTCACACTAATTTGCAAGTTGCTTTCCAAAATATGCACATAATGGGTGCACTTTTAAGAGCAGTTTGGCTGGCTCACTAGCACTTGCCACAATACGAATGTCCCAACATCAGCAGATCATGCCAAATGAAAACGCACACAATTATCACGGTGGACAAACCTGACTAAAACAGGCACTTGAGTATGCCATATCGTTGCAGCTAATCTATAATTTCTGCCTGTATATCTATATAGGAATGGTGCAGCCTGCATAACTAAGGTTACCCATCTCTGATCTGGGCATGCCATCAGAGGAAACAGCCGGATCGAGCAATCCCAGTTTCATTTTGTTTTGATCCTTTTTGCACCAGATGCCTTCTTCATTTCATTGAGGGTTGTCTTCGATTCTTTAAATTTGATTGGCTGAATGATCTCACCCGTGTTGGTTAGCACCTTCAGTGTGCCAACAAAGATATTTGTCAGTCAGCATTATGCCGTCCTTCGCAAACCGCGGCGCGGCCGTTGAGGTCTCCTTTACATGCCGTGCATGACAAAGCAACAGCTACACCAAATACGGGGGCGCATACTGCTCCTTGACACGGGACATGGAACAGATGAGGACAAAGCGATCTGCGATTTCAAAATGCAGCCTCCGACCGCGAAGCTGCGGCCCACTTACATGCCATGACCGAGGCAGTGCCCAGACGAAGATAAGGAGAGAGCGCATGGGCAACAGTGATCATCACCTTGGGCCTGGTCATGTCACGGAAGGACTTGTCGGTGTTGTAGTCAGGCCCAAGGGGCATTCTGAGGCTTGCCTCGAACGCCTCCTTGGAGGTGAAAGGAAATGGCACCTGAGTCGTGTGGAATTTGCTCGCCTGTGCCGCAACGAGTTCAAGGCTCCTCAGCCAGATGGTGCAGCGCACACAGCACTCCCCAGGAAGGTGTGCTTGGTGGCTAGCCCGCATGAGACCAGAGCGCTGTGGCATCCCGAGAGAATAACTGATAATCAAACAAACTCTGCACAAACGCATTCGTATCATGTACGTTCTGCCGTGCATCAGTTGGCAACCACGCGCCTTCTTGTCACACATTTTTACGAGCTATGGCATGCTTCTTGATCCAATGATCACCACGCACTCTTCTTGTCACACACATTTTCACAACTATGGCATGCTTCTTGATCCAATGGATTCACACATACGGGCTTTTCTTCTTATATCACACATTTTCACAACCATGACCTGCTTCTGATCCAATGATCACCACGCGCCCTTCTTGTCACACATTTCACAAATCCATGGCATGCTTCTGATCCAATGATCACTATTATTGCATTTTCTTTCTTGCTGCAAGTATATTTTTCATAAACCAGTGACATGGCTTGTGGATCCAGCACTGATCAGCTCACGCGCCTGTCACAAATTTTCACAAACTATGACATACTCTTGATACAATGCTCACCACGCCCTTCTGTCACACATTTCCGTTCACCTATATGCTTTTTGATCCACTATCACCACGCTCCTTCTTCTGTCACACATTTTCACGAACCATGGCATGCTTCTTGGATCCACGATCACCACGCGCTCTTCTTGTCACACATCTCGCGAGCTATGACATACTTTGGATCCAATGATCATCATCACACGGCATACACTGCCATTACTTTCACAAACTATGATCTGCTTCTGATCTAATGATTTCATTTGACAGCTTTACTTTCAGTTACATGTAAACGATAATATACTTCTTGATCCAAAATGATCACCACGCCTCCTTGTCACCACTACACATGGTAAATCTATGGACTCCGCTTCGATCCAATGATCACCACGCCGCCTTGTCACACATTTTACTAACTATGGCATGCTTCTTGGATCCAATGATCACCACGCCGCTTGTCGCCATTACTCTTTCACAAACTATGACATGCTTCTTGATCCAAGAATACCACGCCACCCTTCTGTCACGATGACGCCAGTCGGTAACTATGGCATGCTTCTTGATCCAATGATCACCACGCGCCTCTTCATCACATTTTTGATTTGAGTTACAGACATGCTTCTTGATCCAATGATCACCACGCACCTTCTTGTCAAACTTTTCGCTTATCATGACATGCTTCTTGCCTGCGTCTTTGCGGGATTTCGCCGCTGCCACCTGGCCCTCGCTCACTCCCCGCCAGCCGTCCATATCAGATTGCCAGTACCGATGGTTGATTGTGTTGTGCTTGCCAGCCCACAACTCTGCTCAAACCCTGCAGGGGCAGCAAGTACTGGCACAGCTGTTTGGGGCGCTGAGATAATGTCTTCCCCCCTAGACGATTTACACGAGGGAAACGCTGATGGGACAGCGCAGTATATGGATCGCCAACTTCTTAATCATTCTCCGAATGCACTGTTTCGATGATGCAAATTCGCTCCAGCTACCCGCTTCTGCATCGCTTCGTCACGATGGACCTGATACGCCTGCTCAGCTCTGGCACCGCCTGCCAGATAGGTGTCCCATTGGCTGCGGGATGCGCCTGACCGTGGGATCTTCCGCACGCGCTTCACTGGGCGCAACGCTCTCGCACCCTCTGCGCGAACGCACTGACCGGACACTCCCTCCACGCGTGCCCACGCAGGACCCAAGGTCCACCCAGCACACAGAAACACGACTGCCACTCTCTGTATCCCCCCAACACCGCTCATCCTTGCCCGCAGCGCAATCTGGCAGGAGTACGTGGAGACCCCAAAGTGCCATCACCCCCCCCATCCACCCCCTGCACAGGGAAACCCCGAGGCTCCTGTGTGCTAGACACCCGACTGCCCCCCCCTTCTGATCCTATTGGGCGCTTAGGGGCGAGCCACGCGAGGCTCCGTCGTGCGGGGCGCGCAGTCACGCTGAGCCTGCTCACGTGGGCGCGCGGGCGCACCTTCTCTTTCTCCGCCTTCTCGCGGGCGCGCTTCATGAAGGCGGGCTCCTTCTGAGCCCCCGCCCAGGCCCCCCATCCCGGCAGCATCACCGGCGCATCCACCTTCGGCAGCTCCTTCTCCACCTCTGCATCTTTCTGCTGCTCAAACTCCGTCACCACGTCATCGCCTGCGGTCCATCCCCTCCTGCGTCCTCAGGCTTTGCACAAGGCGCCCTCCGCGTCACGCCTAGGGCTCCGCTCCGCTCATCATTTGGGCATCAAGCATCGGAGCGAGTGCCGAGCTGCTTATCTGCTCACAAGGGAAGCCTGCGCAGGCATGCTCAGGGGGGTATCTCTCGGGGGGAGTGTGTCTCTCAGGGGGTATCTCTCGGGGGGGGAGGTGTCTCTCAGGGGAGGTGTCTCTCAGGGTGGATTCTGTAGTGGAGCGTGTCAAAGCAGACACACTGCGGGGCCATCGCCCTCGAGAGGGGGCAAGTCAGTTCACGGGACTCATTGGTCAAGAGAGTGAGGGGGGAAGAGGGGATGAGGTGAGGGGGAAGAGGGGATGAGGTGAGGGAAGAGGGGATGAGGAGGGAGAAAGAGGGGAAGGAGGTGAGGGGGAAGAGGGATGAGATGAGGGGGAAGAGGATGAGGTGAGGGGGAAGAGGATGAGGTGGGATGGGGGAAGAGGGGATGAGGTGAGGGGGAAGAGGGATCAGGTGAGGGGAAGAGGGATCAGGTGAGGGGAAGAGGGATCAGGTGAGGGGGAAGAGGGGATCAGGTGAGGGGGAAGAGGGGATCAGGTGATGGGGACGAGGGTATCAGGTGAGGGAAGCTTTGCAAGTAGCAAATGAAGTAGATGGACCTCAGTTGAGAGCCGGGATCGTTGATCAAGAATTGGGAAGGGGAGGATTGGACAACGAGAACCGGGAAGGAATGGAAATTGGACGAG
>LGRX02007281.1:21736-56996 GCA_001247695.2 Cymbomonas tetramitiformis | reverse complement strand
TTTTACCCGAGAAATTCGATGACTGACCCAAACTTGAACAAAAAGCCTCATTAGCCTAATGAGCAGTTTTGCAAACTTTCTGGCCTTTACGTTAGTATGATACCTACTGTCATTATATGACATGTGTGACTGTTTTACCCGATAAATTCGAGGACTAACCAAAACTTGAACAAAAAGCCTCATTAGCTTAATGAGCAGTTTTGCAAACTTTCTGGCCTTTAGGTTTTTTTTTAACAGTTAGTATGATACCTACTGTCATTATATGACATGTGTGACTGTTTTACTCGATAAATTCGATGACTGACCAAAAGGTCTCATTAGCTTAATGAGCAGTTTTTTTGTTTTTTTTTCCTTTACTGCAGGATTCTGGCACAACCGACTTTAATTCACCAGTAAAGCTTTCCAATGGCTGGACCGCATGCTTCACACAATCTACTGTTCGGAAGGCAAACAAAGATCGATTCGGGAAGTCCTCGGTGTCAGCACACAAGTGTCTCTGTATAAATTGTGGTAAACAAGGAGAAAAACGGTGTGGCGGCTGTCACCAAGCAGTATACTGTTCCCATGATTGTGCGAAGCAGCACTGGAAGTCGAGCCATCGACAGGAATGTAGTAAATCAAAACTAAAGAAGTAGGCATACAATTACATTGACAACCGTAATTGATCAAGACCGATGTTAAATAAAATATGTACCATTAGCTTGTAATGTAAAATATGTCTCATTAGCTTAATGAGCAGTTGTGCAAAGTTTCTAACCTTTGTGATTTCCCCTTAACAGTTTATAATGAATATGAGTGTTGTTTCGAATTGCTCATTAACCTAATGAGGTGTTATCTGTTAGTGACTAACTTTGTACTTTTATATTACAATATAGGTACCGTTGACACCTGCAGCAGAAAGCGATCTGGCTGCTAGTCGTGGTCCGGGCGGCTCATTGTTAGCTTACGGGCCTGGAGAGCCAGCGAAGGCGGCCAAAGAACAGAATGCCGAGCAAGCAGCGCAGAACTGGCAGTCCTTGCTCTCTTTGCCGAAACAGCGGCGTTCAGTAGCTCATTCTAATACGATTCGGTATCAGATTGAGTATAACCACCGGTACCCCAGAGTCGTTGACGCCAAAGACGTCAAGGGGTGTACCTTCAACATACCTATCCAGTACATTATACAGGCTGAGGACTACGAGCGCATCAGGGATGAGGACCGTGCGCAAGTCATGAACTTGAAAGAGAGCATGGCTTGGAACCCACACGGTTTTCAGAACACGTCCCTAGTGTACGTTATATGGGCGGACTCTGGGGAGCACCTCACAACCGCGGAGGACTTTGACCCCAGTAAGGTGTGGGAAGGCGTATATCGTTTCGTGTGCTTCGGGCACCAACATAGCCTCACCGCTCGGCGGGAGCTTCACCAAGAACAACCAGATAACGAAGCTTTTCAGCAGATCGAGTGCAAATTGTATTTTAATCTACAGTCTGACATGGTCCGATTTTTGGCTGACGAGCAGAACACCGTCGACCAGAACGTGAAGGGCAAGTCGCACCAGCAAATCATAAAATCCATGCGAACGGGCATGCAGGTGATTTCTGAGAAAACAATGTAACTTATCCATCTTTGTCACTTAAAGCTCTTACTTACTTAAAGTAAAAGAATGTTACTAACCGTAATTTCTCGGCAAACCATGCAGGCATCGAAGGGCCCTCTCCACAAACTCTATTGGCATTGTGGCATCACGGAATGGGACGTTCAGGCCCAAGACTGGACGGAGGACGGCCTGGTGAAGCAGTTGGAAAAGCACGATCCCAAGACTTTCAAGCTTCCTGCAAAGAAGAATAGGAAGCATGTCTACGAGAAGCTGTCGAAGGGGGACTGGGCCAATGTGAACGATTGGGAGCTTTTCGGGGGAGGCGTTGACAATGGCAAATGGTTCCCGGTCTGGTACTTTTTGACATCGGCTCAGCAGTTGCAGATTAAGGCGGAGGTGTTGCAAATGAATCACATCTCCTACGCCAACGAATACGCAACGAATTGGTCGATGGCTACAGTGCGTCAGGAGACTTGGGACCAGATTGTTAGAATCATGCATGCGTACGAATTGCGTATTCTGAAGGGGCAGACTAAGACCCCCACCAAGGGGTCGGGTAAGAAACGCAAGACCTGGACTCCGGAGAGTGAGATCGTTGACATGACTACCGAGACGTCTGGGGCGGAGGAGGCGTTGAAGGATGTAGGTGCCGACCTCAAGAAGAAGAAGTCGGGTGGCAAGGCCAGGTCTAGGCGTGTTCCTCGAAGCGCCGGTAACATGTTGAGTGTCGGTCAGCCGGCACAGCCTTTGCAGCAGGCGATCGTGAAGGAGAGCGAGAAGAAGGAGTTGAACATGTCCTTTTTCCAGACGATGCTCGGGTTTCACTCGGACGTGGAGGTTGATTACTTGAACGGCGTTCTGAAGAAAATCCTGACCACTGAGATCACCATCGCAGAGGCGATTGACACCCTGAAGAGGTTCAAGGCCCAACGCAACGTTCAGGCCTGGATCGTGTCGCAATCTGGGGTGGAGAATTGGACTGCTTTTGAGAGGAAATACGGTGAGACTTGGGCTTGCCAGGAGTCCATCGAGCGATGCATCAAGGCGGTGAAACAAGGTAAAAGTGGGCGAGGGGGGAGTCAGCTCACGGTTCCCAAGGCCATCGTCCAATTCGTCGCAGACTGCAACACGTGGCTTTCCCGGTGTCAGGCCGGAGAGGGAGACCTCGGGCGGCTGCCCGTCAACTACGTCCCCAATACAGTTAAGGTGTGCGTTCTTTCAACATTCTTTGTTGTAATAGTCGTGCTCCTCAACATGTAGTTGCATGTTTTATTGCGCTAGCAATTTTGGGTCATTCAAATATTAACAAGCGGTTTGTGGTATAATAATAGGTGGCACTTCCCTCCCCCCTTGTGGAGGATGGTAAGGAGGCAGAGTTTGAGAAAGAGTTCGAGTGGAAGACGGTTCAAACCGGCTACATGATCTACAAAGACGAGTTGACGAAACTCGAGAATGTCCCGAAGATGAATTACGTGGGGACAATACTGGACGTTATTTACGACTTCGATACGGAGCTGTCAGAGCACGCGTTATCCGAGCCCGACCTGATCAAGTTCATAGATGCCTTTGCGGCGCTCACCACCTCGCCGGACTGGACAATATTGATATTTTGTGGGTTTGCTCAGCAGACTGGGTTCCTGAAGATCCTGGAGAGCAAATGCAACGGTGGGGCCCAGCGCATATGGTGGCGCAAGGAGAACCAGGATGTAGGTGCCAACAAAGCCATCCGGTACAATGTCCTCGAAGCGGCTGTCATCGGGTTCCAAATGGCGGACCAGGAGTCCGGGGAAAAATCCACTCGCAAAGCATGGATGTGCGACTTCGACTTCTCGACGAAGGATGCGGAGGCGGGCTCGAGGGCGAATGTGTTGGAGGGGTATTCTGTCGTCAAGCAACCCTTCCGAGACGAGGGGAAAGTGGTATGCGCTCACCAGAAGCCCCAGCACCTGCTAATCGAGCTCATCAACTGCCACATGATGGGACCCGCACCTTTCGCCCAGTTAAACAACGATTCGTCACCCAACTGGATCTTGGATGCGGGGTGTGGGGTCGCGACGGCCACAATGGCAGCTCTCCGGTGCGGCTTGAACGCTGTCGCGTTCGACTCCGACCAAGACATGGTGAATGCAGCCAGTCAGCGGATTGGGAACATTAACGACGAGCCTAACGGCGATACGGAATGCATGTCACTCGAGGAAACGGCGAAGCTCAAAGAGGAAGCACGCATAGAGGAGGAAAACCTCAAAAGGGCGAAAGAAATCGCCGACTGCACTAAGGACATGGAGGAGTCGGCTGATGAGGACGGTGAAGAACCCGCTGAAGATCCACCCGCTGAAACCGGCACGGCTTCTGGGCAACCCGAGGCAGGAGAAGGAGAGGAAGGAGAAGATGGAGATGAAGAGGAAGAAGAAGAGGCAGGAGACGGCGAACCAGGAGACAGCGATCCCCCCGCACGTACCGACGACGCACCAGCCGAGTAAATAGTGCACGCCGTGCCAAATGCCTGTCTTGAACCTGGAATGAACGCAGATACCGCGTAGATTGTGGTCGCAGTGCTAACAGCTAGCCCTGAACATTAATAAAACACATGTACAAAATGAAATTAGTCACCGCATCATATTTTGTATCGTGTTTACCACATTGAATGCTTGCATGTGCTTGTGAATGTATTATAAGCACTCATACGTACGTATCCGAGCAGATACCGCGTAGACTGTGGTCGCAGTGCTAACAGCTAGTCCCGAACATTAATAAAACACATGTACAAAATGAAATTAGTCACCGCATCATATTTTGTATCGTGTTTACCACATTGAATGCTTGCATGTGCTTGTGAATTTATTATAAGCACTCATACGTACGTATCTATTAGCCTCACCGGCACCCGCGTTTATACGTGCGTCTCGCGTCTCGTCGGAAAATACGTTATTTTCGTACGCCTTGGAATTATTTAGCTATCTATAATTAAATTGAAAAATGACATTCCATAATGTCGTTTTCATCGAATAGCGTGTTTAAGGGCTGCGGGTAAGGGTGACCGAGCTCGAGCTTCTCGCTTGTTGGCGGTAACCGCGCTGTGCGTTGGTGACCGCGTGGGTCCTCGGCTGCTGCGTCGATGCCCGGCTCTCCAAAGCGGTGGGCTCGTGCTCCGCGGAGGTGTACGGGGCGGTGCAAGGTCCGTTTCCAGAGCCTTGATGGAGGACCTCAAGCCCCGTGTGCCCACTTTGGAGCGTAAAGCGCTCGTCCCTTGCCCTCGGACAGCTCGAAATTGCCAACCTTGCAATGGTTGGCCCGTTGGCTCCAAGTGCACGCGGTAGCTCTCGGTCACCTTCAGGGTACGTCGGTGCCGTTTCTCAACGTGCTGGGAGTCGTCTGTGAGGTCCTCGCTCGTACACACTGGAGACTTGGCTTCCTTGCGAAGGCGAGCTTCGACCACTTGACGCTCCGGCGCGGGAGGAGGGCTAGTCATCGCCCGCGAGGGTAGCATGTTGAGCTCATCGGAGTCTAGATATCCTGTGCAAGGAGCACTCCGCCTTTGACGTCGACGGGCTCTTCTCCACTTCTCCCGCAACTGCTGCTCCGAGAGGTAGGAGGGGGGCTCATCGCGGGGATGTGGGCCCGAGCTCAGTGGGACTTGGAGGGTACTCCGAGCTCGAGGGAGTCCTCCGCGGCAAAATCCATTAGTTCCTTTGGCAACACCGCGTTGAGCACGTCGCAGTATTCATCCGTTTCCACTTCGTGCATGACCATGTCCAAAGTTTCAGCCAGAAGTGCTTTGGCCCACTCCTTCTTACGAAGAGCAGCCTGTGGGCACTCTCGAGCATAGTGCTCTTTGCTTTGGCACAACCTGCAACCAGTGTACTCCGGGGAGCCCAGACGTTGCCCAGTAGGAGTTGCACCCGCGGGACGATCTTCGGCTAGAGCTAGTAGCTCCTCCGAGACCTCCACCGCTGCCAGTAGCTGCACTGGCGCTCTCCTACTCGTCGCGTTGTTCAAATGCAACTCCGCCTCAATGGCGTATTCCAGCGCTAGGCGTCGACTGGCTGGAAGGGCGCGGTCGAGGAGGATCAAGGGGGTCCCCTTCCGCTCTGCAATCTCGAACGCCTCCTTCCGTACCTCCGCGGATAAGCCCGAGAGGAAGACGTCCAGGAGGTCGGATTCCGGAACCGGTGTGGTGAGCTCGTGTGTCGCCAACATGGTCACTACGCGATGGGCTAGATGCAGTCCATCCCAAAACTCGCGCACTTTGCGCGGTGTCGCCATGCGTCCTTGAGTTTGGCGTACTCGGCGTAGGAACGAGCCCAAGGTGGCCATTTCACTCTTCAGCGGCACGATCAGCTTCGCCAGCGGCACAATGACCTTCTCAAGGTTCAACGACTTGTCCGCCTCGGCATCCAGGAGAACCCCTCGCAGCTCCGTTCCTTCGGAGCTAGGCGTAGGGAAGCAATGCTGGGTGATCTCCTTCAACAAGATATGCACCGAGAGAATCGGCTCTCCGAGCTCGAACGCTCCGTTGGGCACGTTGCACGGGGTGTTCATCGCGAGGAGCACCACTGGAAGGGCTAAGCACCTGTCGAACTCGTCCACGAACCGCAACAGCGGGCCGAAGGGGTTCGTGGGCCCTTCCAGCGGTGCTGAGTACAAGGACATGATGTCCTTCGCGGCCTTGAGGGCATATGAGTGCCTCGTGTACTCCTCCCTTTGCTGCCTGCCATCATTGTACGAGGACCTCCTACTCGAACCGAAGCTGTAGGACGTCTCATCGTCGGGCGGATCGTCACCGCCTCCGCCCCCGCCATGGCCGCGACGTCCATCTCCAAGATTCCGCGAGGGGTCGCTAGGCGCGTCAGAAGTGGGGTCGCCAGGCGGCTCATTCCCCCCCCCTTGATGGCCACCGGGTCCTCCCGGGTCGTCACCGTCGTCATCACCATCGCCTCCATCGTCGTCGCCTCCGCCGCCCCCACTGGTCCCACCAATTGCTGAGGATGGCCTCGGGGTCACTGAAGGGAAGCGGTCAAAGGCTCCCGGCCAAACCCCGCGCGTGCAATATATACACAACGGCAGGAATTGAGTGGTTTCCGACAAGTCTGAAAGAGCTGTAAGCCCGCAATTCCATATGGCTACAGGGGGCTGCGGGCTACGAGCGCATCTCGAGCACGGAACGTTGGACGTGCTGGACGCGACTTCGTCGTACACGCAACAAACGATCGCCGTTCCCGCCAGAGGTGGTGAAGGAAGTTGAGAGGCCGGGGCTTCGGAGACCGGCGGTCCACACCCAGACGCTAGGTCATGGTCTCGGTACCTTCTTGCTACGTCACAGAACATGCGTTCCGCTTCCATCTTGCCCACGTGGCCAGGTAAGTGCTCCTCCACGTGTGCACGGATAGCGGTAACGGCTGGCACACTAATGGACCTCCAATCCATTTTGGCTAGGCGGTCATGCACACTCGTGGGGGAAGATGCACGCTTGGAGGCGTCCTCCTCGAACGTCGCGCCTTTGTGGCCCCGTACGTCCACAGTCGTGGCTGACGGGGGCACCATCAGAGCCTCGTATTCAGCTTCTTGAGCGTCACTTGTGACGGTCGCATAGCTCGCGGGGGTATTAGGTGGTTGTTCTGGCCGTGAGTGCGCTCGTCCGTCAGCGGCTTCAAGGGCGGCCTGCACCACTATCTTGCTCTCCGCCACTTGTTGCTCCAGCAGTCGTTGCTCTCGAGCTGCTTGGTCAAGTTGCTGGCGTTGCTCTTCCGCGGCGCGCTGCATTTCTCGAAGTTGTTGGTGATGACGTGCAGCTTCCTCCGCCTGCGATGCTACAGCTTGCTCATGCTGATGCGAGACAACGTCCGCGGCATGCTGCATGCGCGCTATCTGCTCCTCAGCAGATTCGAGAGCGGCCCGTCGCGCTTCTTGGCACACCGTGGTGCGGAGCTCCTGATGCATCCGGGTTGCTTCCTCCACGGCATTGTGCATGTCCATGCGCAACGCTGTGAGCTGCGCTTGGTGCGCAGTGGCCGCATCTAACGCGACTCGTTCGGACTCCTCTTGCAGCTCTCGTAGTTGCCGCTCGTGTCGCGTGACTTGAGCTTGGCGCCGCCGTTGGCGTCCACCCTTTCGCCGAGAGCTCCTTGATGAAGAGGTGTGCGAGGCGTCAGAGGAGAGCGCTTCAGAAGAAGATGTTTGACACGATGAAAGTGTGGACTTCTCCTCACTGGACGTAGAGGTGGAGTCGTACATCAGTTTACCTTCGTCACTGCGACGTCGAGCCTTGGCGAGCTTGCGCTTGGCCAACTTCTGCCGCTTCCGCTCCTGCTTCGCCACCTCCTTCTCGTGGGCTAACTCCGTCAAAGCCTGGACACGTACAGCACGTTCTCGTTGTGTGGGTCGTGGGGCGGATGAAGCTTTTGATCGAGGTGGTTGTGGGGCGGAGTCAGCGGAATGAACGTCTTCCTCATCGATCGTGGAGTCATCTTCAGACGACAAGACGCCATAGGGGTTGCGGCTAGGTACAGATTGTACGCCATGCTGTTGAACACTTGCTCCCAAGGTGGTTGTACGCCTTAGAGTCTTTATCACCTCCTCGACGCTCACTCCCAACCGCACCAGCCTTGCAGGCCGGTTGGCTGGGATGGTCGTGACGAGTGGTCGTGCAGAGTGGAGGTGATGATAATGGTGGCTTGCTGAGGTAACATGCGACAGAAGGAGTCCACGAGATGGGATCACGCGTTGCTCTCCACTCTTCGTTCTCAGCTGCACCTCCCATGTGATTGCAGCGATGGAGTCTTCTTGGCCACACAGGCGGCGAAGATGTCTACGCAAGGTCGCCCATTGCTTCGGGGTCACGTCAGGCGTGTCCGTCAGAGCTGACCACTCGTGGAGGACTTCGCGCTTCACATGTTGTTCACGCTGGACCGCAAAGGTGGTGCACTTGGAAGCGAAGTCCACGGTAGCCTTCCACGCTTTCATACACTTCCTCACGTAGAACTCGGACCGGGCGATGTTGCACGCCGTGATTTCGAGAGTGATCTCTTTTACACGACGTTGTTCTTCTCGCCATGCACTCAAGAGCCGGGACGCCAATCGTGAACTTGCGTGTCCAGCAAAATCTTGCTTTTTGCGTTGGACCTGGTTCTTGCGGTGAACTCGCTCGTGCCATGCTGTAAGGGAAACACGCATGCGTGCGAGACGGGCACGTAGGTGCCATGTCGTAAGTGCAGATGAAACACGCCCGCTGAGCACTCGTGCTGTCCAAGTACTCCACCAATTACGCAATGCACATACCGCTAGAATATCCACTGCTACAGCTTGGCGTGCCAGCTTGACGCTCCACTCGTTCACGCTTGACAAACCGCGCTCGCCACTTGGAGGTGCACTTTCACGCCTAGGCGTAAATTTGTTGCTCTCATGGGTCAGGTTTCCAACGTGATGCTCTGGTGCTAGAGGCAAATGGTCAACTACAGCTTCGCTATGAGGAGATGATCTCAAATTATGAGCGGTGGCTATAGCGACCGTGTTGAGCTCCTCGAGAGCTGGTTGGCTACGTTGTAGACCCGAGGCACCTGCACCCCCCGCACGCTGCTGGGGTGTAGAGTAGCACCCAGACATACGTACAGCGGCAGATACCAGCCCAGGAGAGTCACGCGAGCCGTCGGGGAAATTCGTGGGCGTGGCAGGCAGCGATGCTTGGGTGCGACGTTCCTCTTGAGATAGAGGCGCGCTCGCCAAAAGCGCGTATTCGCCCTCCAGAGAGCGTTGTACTGCTCCCCCCCCCTGCTGCCCCGCCGCGCCCCGGCTGGCGCCTCCCACTCCGGGACAAAGTACGGGGTGGGCCCCAAAGCCCCAAGCCCATCCCGGAGCTGAAACACCCGGGCCGAGCTAGAGAGCCCGGAGGGCCCAGAAGCAACTTCCGCCACTCCCGAGCGCCGCTGAGGCGGAACATACAGCGAAGAAGCCCGCCGCGAAGAGGACATTGAAAAAGTTGCTCAAGTCGGTGGAGAAACGCAGCAATCTGATTCTGAAAAATCTGCCAGCGCTTCCGCCGTACAGGCGTATAGTGTTAAGAGCGACGACGCAGAAGCCAAGCTCAACAGCAAATAAACAACTGCCGCTACCAAATCTTAACCAAAGCTTCCAGCGAACTTGAAGAGGTAAGACGAAAGCAAATTGAGCAGAATTGGTCGACGATCGGCCCACGGAAGTCAAGGCAACGCTGTAGCGCGATACCACTTAGGGTTAGCCACTGCTAAGAACACTGGAGCGCGTTAAGGGCAACGCAAGCAAGCCGCATCCGCCAATTCAAAGAACATTCTCGAATTCCCCAGCATAAATTTGTGCAACCTCGCGCAGCTGCAAAGACACGTGACGAAGAACACGCACGCCAGCGGAATAGCGCTAATCCGAAGCTACATCACGCCAATTCCGAGCCTTTTGAACTTTGCGCACACATCCCAATCGCAGAGCAGAGAGTAGACGAAGATTCCGCGGAAAACACTGTCCAATTGGCACAACTCCCGAGAAGAATTAACGGCGCAAAATTACCAGCGAGCAAGAAAAACGACGAGTCGTTGACCAGCGCGTCAGAGCGCGAACCCAAGGGCCAGAGCTAGAAGTAGAATTTCGACCATCCTCAAACCCGAATTTAAGCAGCACCCGCAAAAATTGCCATAATTTGTAAAGGTAATTTGAAAGTCCCAGGCGCAGAGCGAACGCAAGACGAAAGATAGCACTGGGCTACTTTATTGGTGGCACACTGTGCCACAGTAGGAGCCCTCCCATGGCGAGCCGAAATTTTCCATCACAGATCCCAGCGCGAAGAAAGTATATGCTGCATTGGACAATTCTAAGAACTTTTGTTGCTGAGGAACAAACGCCACAACGAACATCCAAGCGAAGAACCGCGTGCGCACTAGGCACTCACAACAGATAAGACTGCAAAGCACGCGCAGCTGCACGAAGAAACCATTATGAAGCAATCCGCGAAGAAAGATTACGTCTCACAAGTAACTTGAAGAAGAATTCTGACAGCGCCACAAGTCACCTCGCTGAAGGAAGCCGCAAACAACGTTACTGGCCAGTGCTGTGACTCAAAGCTATGTAACGCGCCAGTAACTCGAGAGCCCAAATTCCATCCGAAAAACTGAGGCACACGTAAATTCGACGGAAAAGTTACAATCTCAAAGTAGAAAAATTTTGTGGAAGCGGTGGTGGTGGTGGTGGTGCGTAGCACACTGATACCATTTTGTAGGAGGCAGTACTAAACCTCTACTTGACAGTGACTGTGAAACTACTTGTGGATCATATATAGTGCAAGGTTCTATATTATGCACTATATAAGACTAATCAAGCTATGTCGATTCTTAGGAACTATGTCCAGACTCAGTGCATATATTTGCAGTAAGAATTAGGTATTATCTTGACTTTTTGCCATGCGGCTGTTTTTACTCTAGAAATCTCAACTGTTTCTTTGGCCTTGGCCATTACTTATTCACTCAGCTCTCTGAGGTAATCCTAGTCAGCATGGCCAAGTCTCATCAACCTATCATATGCTTGTACTACATTATCATGCAGTATGATGTGCCAGTATTCTACATGTCACATTATTACACAGTACAGTGGTACTGTGTACTCCCATATAAGGGGGGTCTCTTCCTCAACAGGGGTCTCGGGCGCTAATGCTGTAAGGCGCGTATGACACTTCTGGCATGTATGACATTGCTGAGTCATCCGCGCATGACACCGTGTGTTGTCCTAGCACATTGTCGCCATGAAACAAAAAGTCCTACGGAGGGAAAACTTGTCGCCATCATGAAAGGGAAATTTTGTCGCCTTGGCGACAAAAAGTCACTAGTGGAGATAGTGTGTTGCCATGGCGACAAAATGACCCTGATAAGGCCTTTTAGTCGCTTAGAATAACAAAAATGCACGAAATGCGAGAGGAAGGCATTTAAGCAGTGAAACAAGACAACTTGAAATTATGTATTGCAAATATTAATAAGGGAGGCATCAAAGGGGAGAATTCTACTTCCGTGCAAAAATAAAAGTATCATGAAACATATTTCTTACGAAGCTAATAAATAACTTAGTTAACTTTAGTAACGGGTAGGACATTCAGTGCAAGCTGATAAGTTTACTGCCCGGTAAGTGTGCTAGGACAACATTCAGTGGCATGCGCGGATGACTTACTTACCTGTGTCATACGCGCCTCACAGTATTAATGCGCTGGCACCCGAGACCCCTGTCGAGTAGGAAAGGAGCCCCCCCCTTCATGGGAGTACACAGTAGGTCTGTTTAGGAAACTAATAATCATCGTCATCGTAATACTCGTCAACACTGCCATACGCAGAATCGTCACCACCAGAGCACGCCTCAACGTTCTCGTAGTAGTCGCAATCCACACCACCAACTCCGTACTCAGAGCTGTGAGCGGCATCCCAAGCCGACCACTCCTCAGGGGTATAGCTGTCGAAATCATCCGGTGGCCGCTCCTCCTCATCAATAACAGAAACTGTGCCCACCGATAAATCTTGCTGCGGTAAAAATTCTGCCTCAGTAGGGGCGTCGAAATGCCGCCATAGGTGTCCTCTTGAGAGCCTGAGCCCAAGGGGTCAGCTCGTTCCGGCCGCGACGGAAGTACGGAACGAATGCTTCAGAAATCTCGTCGCTGTCGCTAGAGGAGTCATCGAAATACCCAATAGGGTACTCCGATTCGTCCTCGCTGTCAGAACTTTCAAAATCCTCGTGTGCCAGCTGTCCATGGTCAACAAAAACATCTGCGGGTTGAGGATAATGCACGTAATGAACTTCAGTGCGGACAGGAGGGGCCTGCCGCACTGTTTCTCTCAGCCTAGGGGGAGTAGGTGAGGGTCTAGTGGTCGTGACTTACGAGGCAACAGAAGAAGTTCCCAAACTCGGGTCTTGCGAACCACTTTGGTGAGGTCACCTCACCAAAGTGGTGCGCGAAAGTGGTTTGTCAACGCACCTGGTAATGCCACGCCTGGTAACACTCTAGTAACGCTAATGCCATATATAATTCCATATATAAATATACGCGATCTGCCGTTTTTCCGGACGTGGCAGTCCGAAGTGCCACATATGATCACTGGGGATTAGGATGAATTGTACTTGGCTACCTGCAATACTGGACATCGAAGTGAAATATCAGATTAATCGATTTTGAATTTCCGGATATCTCGCAACATAAGATCTACTACCGACGGAACTTGCAGCGCCCACGCAAGCGCTTACTGTGGCATTTAGCGCCTGCCTACCGTGGCCATACTGTGGCATTTAGCGCCTGCTACGTAAGTATATGTGTACATGCAATATGCAATACCTAAGTCAATTGTATATGCATATGCAATAAGGCGAGTGCATATGACTACATCCACGACTCAGATATGATGCGTATAGTGGTGAGCTGACAATGCGCGTCTCGGGGCATTTTTCATGGTACCCACGAGTTCCAGTCGACAATACATGTACAAAATAAGTCCCTTCGCATTTGCAATCACATTTTCCGCCATCCGTTGGACTGGGACCCAAAAACAACGAAAAATTGCCGTTTTCATGATATTTCAAATTTTCATGATTTTTTATATGACGAAAATGTAAGTTCTCAGGTCATATTGGGCTTCTGCATGTTACTTTGTAGTTTCCAAGACCTAATGTACTATGACAGCCGTTGTTTGCCGTGGTCCCACCCAAAAAACCGCGCGATATGCGATAGTTGAAAATTGGCCGTTATCACTCTCATCATATCTGAGTCGTGGATGTAGTCATATGCAATATCGATGCATACGTATGCAATAAGGCAAACGAATACATCGATGCAATAAGGCAATTGTATATGCAATATGCAACATCGATGTGAGGCAAAAAATAGTTCACGTGGGCGTATTAGGCTTTCGCACACATTTCGTACTAATAAAACTTATCAAGTAATATAACACTTTAAGCTATCATACAATGAAAACTATTTACAAGCTATTTACATACTCGTGCAAGCGTCGCTTGTAACTATCACTAAGAGTCGCAACGAACTCGGGTTGCAATCCTTCACCATGTGGAAGGCTAAAAAGGTCGCGACCTTTGCTACCACAAGACGTGACTATGAACCAACAAAATTTCCACAGTCAACCTTGTAGAAAGCGTTGTCCTTAGCCGACGGCATCCAGGATCCAGCCAATAGTTTGCCATGCTTTACTTGGGAGTCCTCCACCCACGTTTTGGGAGCGAGCATTGCGCAAAACTCGCTTGCCCGATCTATGAAGAAGGGGAAAATGAAGTCGGGCATAGTTGAAGGTGGCGCAGCAAATATAAAGTTGATACCCTTACGTTTGTAGCGGTCCGCAAGCTCCGCCAGCAGGGGATCGAAATGCGCGGTCTTCTTCGTGTTCCCCTTTCGCACGCCACCCTTGACTCTGAAGCACTTCGCCTTGAATCGGCGTTTGCCCTTCCTCTCCTTCTTCTCCTTCGCGTTAACACCTCAAGGGCGAATTGCCATACTGCTCATACTGATCCAGTTATTAGTTGGGTGCCGTGTACGTTTTAGATGCCATCTTGCGTTCTGTTTATCCATTTGGCTCCACAGTAATCTGAATCACTACCCCGAAACGGACGGTATTTGCATGGGGAAATAGAACGCCACGTTTAAAAAGGCCTTGACGCTGCGATTGACAAGATCTATCATAACTGAACGGCGGATGATATGGGGGAAATAGGACGCCAAATTCAGACTAGGTTGCTAAGACGCACGATCTTGCATTTAAGATCCTCTACTTTGATCGAGAAGTCCAGGCACTTCGTCATCGTTTCACGAACCCGACTTCTTTGAATTCGTGCAACCTCTCTTTCCGTCTCTGAAGCAGGGCGACAGACAGGCGATGCATGCTATGTAGGACACGTCGACGCGATCATGGCGATTGCGACGCGGGATAGCCCATATCGATCTCTCGAATGGCTCTTCCGAATGGCATAGATTGAATGTTTAAATTAATTCAGTCCGTCGATATGTTTGCATGGATCCGAATGTTTTCGAAACTGTCCCGATTGGTCAACACGTTTGGTGGTCTGCTGAAATGTTATCTTCGCGTTGCTTTATACCATCGAGACAAGTGGCCTGGATGCACCTTTATTTTACTCTCTCTCTCTCTCTCTGGACTCCTGTCGCAACCTATTATCTTTATTTCGCCACTGTCCAGAGCATTTTTGGGGGGGAAATAAACCTGTGAGTGTACTCTCCGCACACAGATAAATGGCCGACCACCGCGAAGGAGCAGCTGCTATAGAGCTGCTTTCCACCTGCTCCGTCCCCCTCTGACGTCCAATATGTCTTACATGGCGCCTTGGAAAGGTCTGCAATCTCTTTAAGGGATGTTTTTTCCCCCACCTCCCCTTGGTATATTACGGCCGCCGTCTTTCACCATCTGCAGTTGAAAATATCGCCCGCACCGCTGCTCAAAATTTGACTTGTACTATGTTGAATGAGTCCGCCCCCTTAGATCCCGGTGGATTTGTTTCTCGTGGGCGAGTTAGACGTGCTGAAAATATTCTTCGAAGTTGGTTGCCTGCAAGTGGGACCTGCCTTACCAGCTCGTTGACTGTTGGAACGAGCAGATTGAGGAGAGCGACCACTCCTTCATGTCGAACGATATCCTTGGCCAGTTTGATTGAGCTACGGTCTCCGGATGCCTTTCGGGATAACTGGTTTGGAGTGGTCTTTATAATTTACCTTCCAGGTAAGCGTTCTCCCGAAAGCCGCTCCGACATCATTCGTCACTTCGTATGTATTGCATGTTTCCTGTGACACATACGTTAACTTACTGTTAACTGAGTTTACTGTTCACTTATTGGATATGTGTTACTGTACTTCCTTTGCTCACGCAGCCAAGATCGTAGACGGCCGCGAAATTGTCGGGCGGTGCTATTGGGCATTTGGGCCCGAGGAGCTCACTCGGCCCTACGGGATAGCTGGTGTTGATGAGATCTTCGTAGGTGGTCCTCGCGCTGTGTACCCATCATACTTTGAGTTTGATTTCGCGTTGGACGAGGTCTGCAAAGTTTCTATCTTATATCCCACGATCCTGGACGTTGGCGGTGTGGACGATGTGCACTTCGACTCCCATAAGAACCGACCGCCTGCTGCTACCCATCCATAATTCCCCGCGACAGTACGATCAAATATTTATAAATACGAAGTATATGTTTATCGAACGCTCCTAGAGATGTACAGCCTCATGCATCGGGAAACGCTATGGTAACTTGCCTCAGATCTTCTGTAGAATCTGATTCCGCTCGTGCTCATTATGAAACGCTTCAATTATGACACCTGGCGTTAACCTTTCCAATTTTAAATGAAGTTAATTCCACAGAGTATGGAATCAAATCTTCGTGCAAGCCAAAAAGCAGTATAAATGTGAAATTATCCTAATCTTCCGTTTATATATGTCATGGCATGTCACTGTACATGCTTGAAATTAGATGTATAATTTTCGCTATTAGGCATTTTCGCTGTTATGAAGCATCAGCATCACCCCAAACGATGAACGTTGAAGATGAACGTTGTTCTTCAAGCGACCCGTCAGCGTCAGCATCGCGACAGAAACGTATTGTACCCATATCACAGAAACGTTCCACTTGTGTGAGAACATATAACGCGGATATTTTGCCCAGGTTGACAGTACTCGAGCTTTGAATGCAAATTACTGTATAGCACGCGACATGAACCCTTTCGACAACAACCCGGAGTTCGCTGCCATCATGGCTTCACTCTGCGATTTCCAAACAAAAAATGGAGTAACCTACGCACAAATATTGACCGAGGTATGCGATAGGTTTTCCAATCCGTCAGGGGTAGCGAAGACTTTTGCCCATTCATATCCCGAAAGCGCAGCGGGTCGAGAACAGAAACGTGAACATCGTCAACGATCACTTCGCTTGCTCTTCCGGTGTTGTGAACAAGCAGAGTCCAAACTTCGTGGGCGAGGCCTCCTGTGGGACATAGGCGGGGAAATGTACCTTGCGGCTTTCGCGCCTGCGAGTCATCAACAGCATGCGACGAGGCGCATCGTGTACCCAGGTGAGTAATATGCAGATGCTTCATCATTCAGCAAGCAGTCCTATAGAAAGTTGCAGTGTATCTGACTTGATGTTAGGCGACCTGCGCCATCACAGGATCGAACGCGACCCCAGTGACTCTGGGTGATGACGGGAAAAATCGCGCACACCACGTCCACAAGATGCTCCTCAACCTGATCACCGGATATTCGTGCATGTTGTCCGACGAGTATCTGATGGACGAGGCGAGACAAAGAGCGAAGCTCTCCTGCGAGCAAACGGTACGCCCTCTAATTCCAACAACTTTAATTACATTCCCAACCATTTCACTTACAATCTCAACGTGCTAGCCCCCATCTTAACATACTTCCACCCTCCTTCTTTCAGGTGACGCCTGTGAGGCTCGTGGAAGAGAAGCAGATCGCGCTGTACTTCACGAGGACGAAGTTCGAAGACGAAGTGGAACACCGTTCATGTCCCTCCAAGTTTCTGATTGAGGGACAAGCTGGACGAAGGTAAGCAGCCGAAGTTCCCTAGCAAGCCCCCCTATCTGCGTTGTCTAGTATTCATTGCGCAGTCGGTGCTGCCGGTGGAGGCGGCCCGGCCTCATGTTGCATATGGCATATGCTGAGAGGTAGGGACGGAGCGATGAAGAGGTGGTTATGTTTGCGCAGATTCCGGCCGCCCACACAAGTGGAAATCGCTACGTCCTTCGACCTAGAGCTCCGTGAGAGCGTTTATTTGGCTACGAGAATGAAGCTCATCATGATGAAGTCGATGAGCACGACCAGTTACCAGACCATCGAGCTGAATAACGTGTCTCCCACGTTTTGTAAGTACGTCATCGACGGCATGGGCCAGCCCATCCAAAGTATTCCTTGCGCCACTTGTAGACTATGCACGGTGTCCCGGCACTCACTTCCCTTCAACCCCGTAGGAAGGGCCATCTCGCTGTCTACACTTTTACCCCAGAGGGCCACCGAGGCGCCCCGGCCCCATGTTGCACAGCGCTCCCGGCTGGAGCATTCAGTTGTACCAGCGTCATGCGGCCGGGCTGGCTGCCGCGGCGCTGCGTTGAGGTGCATCATCAACAGCTCTTTTTGCCCGTGCCACGCCCTGCTTGGCACATATGCTCGGAGATGACAAGCGATCGGTGTGTCTGCCATTTTCTGCAGTGACCAGGTACATTAAAAAAGTGATTGTCAAAGAACCGGAAGAAGGCTGGGCAGCCCACTCACGTATGCGATCCATGATGTTACTTGGAGTGATGAATACGTGTTTGGTTTCGACATCCCCGAGCTCAGACTCGACCACGAGCACACCATTCTTCTCCTTCACAAATTTCTCGATCTGCTTGAGAACCGATGATGACAGAGTCCCGGCATGCGCTTCCCAATTGGCATGGCCGTCCTTGCCTACCCATGCGCATAAGCTGACTATAGACCATTGTGTATATTGGGCGCACCTTACGGTGGGTTTACCCACCGTAAGAGACATCCGAAAACCGCATCTTAGAGCTAGCATATTGTGCCAACTTGGGCAAACCCATGCTTTTCGACACACCTTGGGGGTTATATTAGTGCGTGGACTTGAAAAAAGTACTTTACATACTGTATAGACGCGTCTAATATGCGTGCTAATACCAAGGGGTCAAGCGAAAAAACACCTCAAATCCTTACGGTGGTTTACCCGATTATTGCATCTTTGGGTAGATTTTGAACATGCCCATCACATTCGGAATGTACCTATCACATTTTTTTCATGAACTATGGCCCATAACAAATGTTTCTTATACTTGGCGCCATTCGATATATCGAATATATCACTCTACACAAGTAACTTAAGAAACAAAAAACAAAACAAAAAAATATTTGTAATTTCAATGTTTTTCCATATTTAAGGGCAAAAATGACGATATTTTGTCTATACGGGGATATATATGCATGTTTCTCGCGAAGTATTGACTCAAGGTGGTAAAAATATATCAAACTTCGCGAAATACACCCATGATGCGCACATTGGCATCGTGGATGAAACGTAGAAATCGGGCCACGTTTGTGTGCATTTGGGATCACGGCACCGAACGTGCCATCGGAGGTATACCGTATTGGGATGGATACCGCGGATATTTCCGATCACAAGTACATGTCATTCGGCTTTGTCCAGCTAAACATGAATGTCTAGTTGTGAAATCACATATGATCGACCATATTTGAGACCATTCGATGTGCATTACAGTAATGCCTCACATTTAACCCCTTAGTTGCGGTTGGAATTTTTTGCAAAAATATGTGGTTTGGGGGCAATTCAAAGTATTGCGTGATCATGGCCGCATGCACGCATGCGACATCATGTATGTTATAGGAGACCATCAAATAAGCCACAACGAATCATGGTATAGCTATATCTATCGTATATCTCGAGATATATGGATTATCCAACCAAAATTTTGAGTATTTTGAGCATAGAAATTACGCATACGTCTTGTGTACGATGCGTGACTGCAGTCTTATTGACTTGTATCATGGTAAAATATCGCGGAAATTAACATGTTAGACTATCCCTAATCCATAGTACGCATTAATACCGCCCAATGTGCCAAAAAATACCAAAAATGGCCAAAAAAACACCGAAAAACACTTGGATTCAAATGTTTTCCTCACTTAAGAAATGTTTTCCATACTTAAGCTAAAACTCAGGTGATTTTGCTCATAAAACGAGACTATGTGGTGATATAATACCCCATGTTGCATGCGAGACTGGCGTTGGGATCCATTTCTATCGTATATTTCCACATGGCCACGTATATGCTTACCAATACGGGATGTTTATGGCTTGGTTAGCTACTTTTCAAAGCCAAATTTAAGCGCAAAATGACACAAATAGACAAATTTGGGTTTGGAAATACTAACACGTGAGAGATATATCGCACTAGTATATGTGCTATACTATTGGTTAACCTGTAGCCATATATCATGAGTGCACCCACAAACCTTACAATATTCGATGCGCCAACCGCACATATGCAGTTTCATGGTAAGCCACGCTCTCATTTTCGAGGCCTTGTTGAGAATTCTCAACGTGTCGCAGCTAAGGGGTTAAGGAAATCTTTGGGTTAAAGAGAGAGCTTGAGACTTTCGGGGGGGTCCGGAAAAATGCGGGAAAAGCTGGGCTGGAAAAAAACATTAAGAAAATGTACCCAAATAAGGAAATGAAGGCTGCTGAATCATTTCGTTAACGGACATCGTAATGTCATATTAAGGAAACGAAGGCTAGCTGAACATCAGGAAATTCCATTATTATTAAGGAAATTGTAGCTCAATCTAAGGAAATTATAGCTGGGACACTCATTGATTGGCGCTTTGGCCTTGATACGCGTTAAGACTATAGACTTCAAGTCGTCGTAGTCTTCCTGACTAATCATCCCACTTTGCAAGTCAGCATGTAGTTCTCGCAGTTCCTGGCGACTGCTCGGATCCATGCTGAATTTAAGAGAATGCGCTGGCTGACTGCGCTTTCCAATCCCTAAAAAGAAATGGATTTAAGAGAAGAGGCTGGCTGACGCTCGAATCGCGTTTCCTTTTCGTTAGTCATTTCGGTAAGAGGCTGACGCTGGCGGGGGGGTCAGAAAAATACGGAAAAAGCTAGGCTGGCTCCAAATTCCTGTTTCCTTAAAGGTGAGGTATTACTGTATGGTGTTAACAAACTACGCTATGGTTAACCCACCGTAAGGCGTTCTTACGGTGGGTTACCCCACCTTGAGCCCAATAGACAATTGACCACGCTGCCCAATGAGTTGTATGCAGACCTCAGTAACCGGCAACTGCACCTTCCCCGAGACGCGGCCGTCGCCACCTAGTCGCCAGTAATACACTCTGCGCATAGCATTCCGTCGTATGTCCTTGATGTCCTTGTGTACTTCCTGCTCATAAAAGTCCTCGATCATGGTTTCGTCGAAATGACGCGCTGCATACACCTTTGGGGCCGTGGCAATACTGATCTGCTTCTCCAGCTCTTTGATGCGCCTCATTAGTGATCCCTCAGTCTCATCGCAGTAATCATCATCTCCGCCTACACATACCAGTGCAATAATCAATGTTAGGATGCATTGAATGAATGACCGCACATTACATTGTTCTAAAGGATGTGACTCAATGTAGCACATGGGGGACAGAATATGCATATGGCAAATCGTGGTAAGTCAATAGGTCTTAGACTTCTATTGTCATCCCAGACTAAGGGAACAGTCTGGGGTGACAACGATCATAGAAGGGAAAGTGTAGGATGATGAGCGCACTTTGCTCTATGTCTGTATGGATGGTCATTGATTGCATTGAAAAATGGTACTCACCATCTTCAAGACGGCGTCTCAGCTCCTCCAATTCTTCCTTGTCCTTACGAAGGTGCTCCTCTCTGAGCATTGCTCCGATACGCTCGAGTTCGATATCATCTTCATTGGGTGCTCCGGAGGTCTCGGAGGCAACACGCACTCTGGTGTCAGAGAAGTAGGAAGGCAGCAGATCCCCATCAATCTTGACTGTGAATCGTTTACAATCATCATCCGATGGGGCGATCCATGGGCCATCGTACGCATTTCCCCTTCTTCCCATTGTACTCCAAGCCACGCCCAACGACCCCGTGCACCTCCACCCTGTTCCCTACGAGTTGCTCAGCTTCCAGAGGTGAAGATGAGCCAGGAGTAGCCTCCGATGTTTCTGGCTGCCCTGCCATGGCATCAGATGAAGCATCGGGGTCAATGTCCATACTTGCTGAGCTGTTGGCCTCTCCACTGCTTGTCGCAGCTTTTTCCAAATTGGTTTCCCGGGATCCTTGGTTGCTGGGTGCAATCCCAACATCATCACCTGCATGTTTTTATGGGAAATCAGCTTTGAGGGCTCTAGATGGTGCGGACATCTTGATGGTATGCATAGGGCACTTCACATAGAGGCAGGCTTTAAGCCAATTTTCAACAAAGATCTGTGCAAAGTTCAATGAGGGTAGATGTCTATTACCCAAAGTTGGGGGAACCCAACTTAAAAGGGGTTTAAGTAATGTAAACCCAACTTAATTCCGATGGCGCTATCGAGAGTTGTAGGTACCGGATGCTATATTTTATTAGCTCAAAATGACGGCGAAAATGTCCTCTTTCGCACACGTATATGCATGATTGGGCAAATCCAATTCATCGGTGAGAACCACGTGCGGCCGCCGTGTACGGGCCGCCCGCGGTGCTTTGTGCGGGCGGGGCGGTGGGCGGCATCGACGTGTCCGCCTACGGCTTCACGGTGGGGCAGCAGCCGGCTTCCGATGGAGATGATATTCTCCGCCGACTCGACGATCTTGCCGCGGAGGTTCACTCCGCGGCCAACCCGCAGGTGCATTACACCCACGCATCTTTCCCGCCTCCTGACGGCACCGAGCAGCAGGCTTCGGCTCTGGTGTGCGAACCCGCCGCGGCGGGGACCGCGCCGGAGTAGCAGGTTCCGGCAGGTGGATGGTGCGGCGGCATCGGCATCCGCCGTGCCGGCCCCTGCTATGCCTGTCTCGCAGGGAAAGGATGTGAAACCCGCGCCACTGCAATCGGCGCGGGTAACCACCACAGCGGACGCGGCGGCGGTGAGTTCGCGGGGTTCGTTCAGACCGTGGACCACGCCGCTATCGGGCAGGTTGGTCTCACGGGTTACGACACGGACGATTATGAGGACCTCGCCGACGGCAGCTTCATCGTGAAGCCGCGGGCTCCGGCCGTTTCGGCAAATCATGCGTCGGAGCCCGCGACCCACGTGCCTGTGTCTGGCGGTGCTTCCCGCACCTACGGATGTGGCAAGCCGCCATGGGGCTTCCCCGCACACGCGGGCCCGTGGGGGTTTCATTACCTTCTCTCCATTGTTCTTTTGATCTCGATCATGGGAGTGGGAGCTGCCGCCTACACGGCGGCCAATGACATCGACTCTGTGCAGGTATCGGGTCGGGCTGCACCGCAGCCTGCTGTGCTGTGCAGGGGAGACTTACATCTACCGATACCCCGGTATATCCGAGCTGGACCCCGTCACTCTGGATGCAGTACTGCACTCCCTGGGTGCTGCGACGGTGGTTCACCGGCCGCCTGACCCACTGGAGTGTAGTGCTGCAATTGGCTACGGTGCTCATTGTGGTGACGGTGTCCCTCTGACCTTTGACCCCGAGTAGTTATGTGGCTACTACCCAAATTCATGGTCCTACCACAAGGACCAATGGGCAATTGCGGTTTCGATCACTAAATCGACTATTTGAGGCACAGGTAACATTTGCACATGATATTTATGAGTTAAATAAAATTTTATTTCTTATAGCGGCGACCCCCATGAGACTTTATTTAGGTGTGTGGTTAAACGACACGCTTTAGGGGTGTAATTTCACCAAAAGCTTGAAGAAAATGGTGGTCCTACCACAAGGACCACCGTTATTTTGAGTATTAGGAGTCACATGGGGGGCTCACGGTGATGCTCATGGTTATACATCTTGAGTTTATGACCAAATAAGATAACTGAATCGGTTACTTCGCACCCTCATCATCATTTCCGCTCTATTTCAGCATGGCGCATGTTCAACACAATGCAAATTCCGAATTTAGTGAATTTCGGACTTTAGAAATTGGCATTCATCCATTCTAAAATGTACACGCCAGTCGAAAAATAAGATATTTGGATGATGTTAGACTTTCAGAAATTCGCAATACATGTATATACTTGAAGATTTAATGTGCCGCACACACCAACCTTGCGATATATGCCCTCTAGCAAGCAATTATGATGGCTGGCTGGTCAGCTCGCGTGACCACTGTTTTAGGGGGGAAACCAACGAGCCAATATATTAGAGGGGAAGCCAACGAGCCAACGAGCCAATATATGCATTCCAACCGGGCCTACCGCCCAAATATGATTGGGACATATGTATAGGTTCAATTTGATGGTGTCCGCGCAGATGTAGTGTTGATATATGATTGGTAAAAAAATATTGAAGATGAGTCACTAATTTGCCGCATTTTGAATGTTCCAAAAAATCCGTTTTGAAAAGTTTGAGTGTAGAGGTTTGAAATGCGTTCGTCATGGATATATGGGATGGATATAGGCCAAACCAGCGTTCAAATAAATTAATATAGGACCTATATATACCACCTTTCATTGGTTAGACACCACAAATCACGGGAGATGGCCAATTAAATTATCGGAACAATGGTCCTCGTGGTAGGACCAAATCGTCGATTTGGTCCTACCACAAGGACTGCGGGGCAGTAGCCATATGTTTCTGGTTCTGGCAGTACACCACTCATTTGGTGGTGTGCTGAGATCTACTTTGACCTCAACACGGTCTTCAATTTGGTTTATGATTTTACTTTGACACGTTTAAATTCTTCAATCTGACTTGTTGGCACAGTGCTTTTCAGTAGTTTAGCAGGACCTGAGTGCCTGTATGTTTCTACTCTTGTGCCGGCTAGAGGGTTTCAATTTGTGTATCAGAATAGCACAGTTAAATTAGCAGTTAGGTTTGTCACCCTAGCTCCTACCCTAACTTATCTTGACTTCTCTGACTTACCTGCCAGTCACCACCCACAGTGCCGGGGTGGTGTGCTGAAATCTGTATAGGCAGCCCTGACCGGGAGTCCCGGTGCAGGCCCCTATGACAGATTCCTAGGTAGCCAACACTGGACCGTGACTGATCCGTAAGCCTGTGCTGTGACACACCGAGTGTCACAGGTAGCTAGACTCGAGACCGTTCCGACTCCGTGACCGTTCCGGGTATATCTAGCTTAGTAGGGTTTATTTATTATAAGAGTTTATCCACACAGTTCGGGACCCTCTGATATCTAGTGAACTAGGATATTCCGGTAGGAAGTAGGAAGGAAAACATCCGGAGTACTTCTCTTCATTCTTTCAAGAAACGTGATTCGTCAAATGCAGTCCGTGGGAAGCGGAGCGTTCCTGATACAACACGCGCACCCATGAGAGCTTGCAAAGTCGCAACATCAATATTCAATACTTTACCGCACGGACAATATAACTATAATAGGTAGTCATGTAAGAATGTAGGCATGCAGCAGAAGTCCATACCTGATAACACGAAATAGATCAATGCAGTTTGCTTAACTTTCAAGATATAGTATTCGAAATATCAGCGTATATCCACCGTGCGAGCAAGCGGGCGGCAGAGACGGTCAGGGAGTGAAAATATATGAAGCAGGCCATGCTGACTCTATCGAGAACCGAAGAACTTTGAGTTGTGGAGTCTAAATAAGAAGCGTTGACAAGCGCTGACGAAGTCGAACTCAAAGCGTCCAGCTTCGACACGCGTCCAAATTTGAACAAGCGACGCAGTCAACGACGGTACCAAAATAACACTGTCGTAACAGTCAACTTGTTGACTGCTCACGTCTTTAAGCGCTCTTTCGCGACCGGCCCCGTATCACGTTCCTCTAAAAGCGCTGAGATGGTAACACAAACGAACCTTCCGCAAGGACATATTATCCGCTGGCAGCTTGACCTGCTCTAAGCTATCGCCGCTTTGAGTCTAGCTCATGGCACATTCGTAAGATAATCCCCTTTGAAATTATATATTCAAACATGGGCAGTGGAAAGCTGCGCAATGAGAGAATAGCACAGTAAGCTGTCGCGTTGCGGAATCACGACTTGAGAGAGTTCGAGCGTTCTCACACCATCTCTCCGGCTCAGCCTCGTCGCTTGAAATCTCAATCTCGTCAGTAGGAGTACAGTCCGTCGCGTCTAGCGTGACACGAGTCGGAGTGTCACGAGAGTGTCACTCTGAGTCGTGAGTGTCACTCTAGGATATACAAAGACAAAAGAGATAGAATAGATAAAGAATAGATAAATTATATAAACGTAGCCACGCTAGTCTATAAATTCCCTTGACCACTACTGTTTATACAGGAGTACTGACCGTCAGAATCCACGGCGACCGTAGAATCGGTTCGGGAAATCTGACGACATGTAAAAATGTGTATCTTTATTCCCTCTGGAATTAATTCGAAATAAGATAACACCTTTGCCAAGTGTAATCCATGTGGCATGTAATATCGAATTTGGCGAACGATGTGCCCTGCCAACCAAATCTAAATGTCGCCGTTTCGAGAACTGCTAAGGAATGATTCCACGAAGATTTCAAGTCGTCGTGAAGCAAGATTCCATTATGCGTGATGCAAGTCGCCACGTGAATCGAAAGCAGAGGGGCGCGGGCGACTCTGTCACGTGTGACACATGCGGTAGTCGCCAGCTTGTCGCAGGAAATTATGGGTGTGTAACGTCGGGCGGTAATCACTTATGTCTTTGATCACACCACGAAGTCTTTACACCAACTTGACTTCCAACGGAACTTCGTGGTGTGCTTGCAGTGCATCCGAGCCGCGCTGCTGCGGTCTAACTCGGTAAGTTTTACTTCAAGTTTGTTCATGAGAACCACGATATCTACTAGCTACATAGAGGGGTACGGAAAAAGCGGTACGATCACTGCAGGTTGAACACAGGCAGTGAAAGGACTCGAGGATAATATTACAGGAGTAAGGAGCGGCGGCTTACGCCGCCAAGTTATTACTGCGGGAAGATTGTCTGAGAGGGGCGCGTGTCGCAGTGTCATCATCATAACGTGTGACACCGCGACCGCAACTACGATGCTTCAGGTGTGAGTGACACAAGGAGTCACATACTACTAGATACTACTATAGGGTACCTAACATTGTACTCTACGTGACACTACCTGACTACGAAGTGGTCACTAAAGATGAAGCACTACCCATTCAATGGAAGGGTACACTACGGTATGCATGCTAGAAAATACGTCTAGGGCACTACCGATTTACGTACAAAAAGCACACTCGGCAAATTACCTCTAAGGCACTACCAAGTAAAGTGCTTGTAAGCACTACCTACGAAAGGGATCGCGACGTGTGATCGTAGAATGTTGAAAATGTTGATTGTCGTTGTCAAAGATAATTTCAGGTCCCTCGAAGATCATCACACGCCATGGGGACGTGGAGAAGGGTCAAAACTGAAAACTGGCCTTGGCAGATCGCGCGAAGTTATTTGGCTGCAAAATGTCGACGATGCCCACACAAAACACGTCGAATTTTCTTGAAAATGAGGCCGTTGAGGAACAGCTTTTGAGGGGTCAGGCTGTTCAGGTTGGTGTCGATGAATCCCAACTTCCAAAGGGGTAGAGCGGAGAGAAGGGTCGACGAACGCGATGGGGCTGTAAATCTGGCCAGAAAATCTGCCAAATGGCTGATTAGTAAAGAATGACGAAAAAGACAAAGGGGTTGAGGCAAGGATGTCCGGTTGATGGGCTACCGGTTCCCAAGAGTCCATTCAGTTTACGAAAAGGGCAGCGCGTTAAAAATACCGAAAGGTCAAAAATAGCACTACCGACGATGAGAGGTGGATGGCACATCCGATTTCCAGATCTGAAAGAGGGGGTCACTGAAAATGCGGCAGGTCGCGGGGCGCAGCAGGTCTGCGAAATTCCAGGTTGACGGCGGTCGCTGCTGAGAGGTTGTCATCAAATGACGTTGGTCGCCAAAGTGGGGTCACTACTCCCATCGAAATGGCTGAATTTCCGGGGACACAAATTCCGGAAAAGAGAGATTGCTGCCAGGGTCACCACTCCCTTGTGGCAGCGAGATAAAGTTTGCAGCGGTCGCGTTGGCCGAGATCATCGCAAAAACCATGCCGGCTGTAAAAATGAAGCTAGTAAACGCGGAAAATCTCAAGATTTCGCGAATCAGAACCTGGAAAATACAGGGAAAGCGTAAGCGAGGCCCATAACCTCACGAGAACCACGATATCTACTAGCTACATAGAGGGGTACGGAAAAAGCGGTACGATCACTGCAGGTTGAACACAGGCAGTGAAAGGACTCGAGGATAATATTACGGGAGTAAGGAGCGGCGGCTTACGCCGCCAAGTTATTACTGCGGGAAGATTGTCTGAGAGGGGCGCGTGTCGCAGTGTCATCATCATAACGTGTGACACCGCGACCGCAACTACGATGCTTCAGGTGTGAGTGACACAAGGAGTCACATACTACTAGATACTACTATAGGGTACCTAATATTGTACTCTACGTGATTTGTCGTTATCGAATATTCTCTCGTCACTTCACATCAACCATAACACTGATTATGGCCTCACCGTGCGTGCAGTGCGCAGGCTCAACATTTTTCCAGACTTTGGAAGCTGCTGTAACGAGGTTTTGTGCGGCCAAGAAGCTCACCAAACGGCCGCACTCCCCTTCAGTGCAAGTGTACCACACACGGGAAGCTCTGTTGTGTGCGTTAATAACGGATGATACAGTAAACATTCATATTTAATGAAACAGCGATCTGGCGCCAGCCAGCCAAATCACTAAAATCGTGACCCCCCCCCCTCGCCAGCGCCAGCGTGCTAACGAATTCGTTCATTAGAAGGAACCCGATTCATGAGCCAGCCAGCGCCATTCGTTATCTTCCTCAGCCTCACAAACTGAAAATTTCGAGAAAACTGTGTGCTGATTTTTCGAACGTGGTAAAATGGACCCACGATGGTGTATACCCCGTAGCACCAATGATTACAGCAAAATGATGCGCCTCGCTTAGCCTAATGCCATGTGTACCGCGTCAAGCTATGCCAACGTCAATTTCTTATTCTAAGATTGCCGAAAGCATGCCAGCCAGCGAGCCTTCCTTATTTCGGACCTCTTCCTTATTTTTTTGGGTCCAGCCAGCCAAATCACTAAAATCGTGACCCCCAACAGTGTGATTCCTTAACGGTGAATTCCTTAATACTGAGTGTTTACTGTATGCTTCGGTCGGCCTCCTTTGATAACAGTGCGATCAAGGCCACCTTCTCGTATCCAGAGGAATTGACTTCCACTATGGGGACCTTTGAGAAGGTGCGTAGACTACCCTTCGTTGCCTACATATTATTCCTTGGTCGCCTTATAGGGGGGGCGACTTCAAAGTTCAAATTAAGGATATAGTATTTTTTTCATTGATATACACCATGATACGTCATCACCCACTCATAACATCAAGTCAATAGTGGTGTCATGTTCATGGCGCATGCCCAAAAATGTCCCCAACAGCTGCTCGACAGAATTTCCTTAAGTATGGTGATGGTGGGTCACATATGTATTCGTGTGTGCACATTCACGGTGTGAGTGATAATTAGGTGCCATATCATCCACCTAGTTCCATAATATAAGGTATGCGAAGAATTGTGGCAAATGGATGTCTAGAACTTGAATTATTGCCGAAGACGTGAAAATAAATTCCTGGTAAACGAGATCAGTATGAGCAGTATGCCAATTCGCCCTTAAGGTGTCAACCCCGCCACAAGGCGCGATTGCACTCAGACGAAAGATAAAGCCCAAACAAGATAACATTCTACGCTAAAATCACAACACGCAAGCGTGAAGTGGGCCCACAACCTGCTAGAAGCGACGGCTCTACAAGCAGAGGGGAACCGCTGCCGACGGGTAATAATCGGATCATCTAGACTCGTATAGAATCAATACATATACACGAGTCTGTGACACGAGCTGACCACCAAGGATGATCTACCGGATATGACACGTGACTGTATGATAGGTCACAATGCCATTTCCAGTAGCCGGTCCGGATTGTTTCTCCGGAACTCACTAGGGAGGAATGAGACCCCCGCCTTAGAAGCCTTACGCAGAGCCATCGCATGCGCCCCTAAGTTTGCACAACGAAACCGCCGGCGCGCCGCTACCGTGTCTCCGGAGCTGGTGTGTGTGCGTGTTGTGTTTGTGACATGTCCATAGCTTCTGTGTTGTGTGTTCGGTCCCACCGATCAGCGATCACCACGCCCCACCTTTTAAAAGTGTCCAGTGTGCGACCCGCACCGGTCCACCGGTCCACCGTCCATCATCCACCGTCCACCGTCCGGCGTCCGCGGCCATGCGAGGGTCGCGCGATCCCAAGCAAAGCCGCGCGAACTGCGCGAAGGACTCCTTCTGGAGGTGAGGAAACGCGAAAGGTCGACAACGACAGGTCACGGGAGAAACCACAAACCTGCAAACCCTCAGCACGCAAGAATGTAGCATCTATTGTAGAATGTAGAATCTCGATCGTGCCCCGCCGTCGCGGCCCGCGCGATATTGTGTCATGTCATGTCATGTCACCGCGTCAGGCGTCATCGTCACCCTCATACACACACACACTTGCCCGCCTTGGGGCTCCCGGGGTAAAATTAATTTAAGTCAGGTCACCCTCATACACACACTACACTCTCTTCTCTGACTCTCATCTCTCTCTACTGTACACACGACAGAAAAACATGGATTCAGCATCTCGATCTGGATTCAGCAAGATCCAGCGCTGGATTCAGCTGAAAAGCTGAATCGGCAATCACTTTAGGCAGAAGGCTGCGATTGATAAAATCTGACAATATTTAACTTAATTCCGATCTATTGCACCAGAGCGTGCCACGCCAGCTCACCCTCACGTCAGCGTCAGGTGCGGGGGGGGAGACGAAGTGCACGCAGGATACTTTCGTTTGTAACGGTTCATACGCGAGACGTGACGGACAATCTTCGTCTTGAGGCATTGAACTCACGTAAATTCCTAAACTTACTTCTTGCACGCGCATCTCGTTCAATTCCGGTACGCGAAAGATTACTTCAAAATATATTTAGCCATATCGTCATGCTCCGTTGTTTTTCTCCTGTATATACTGCGGGTCTGCGTACCCTTGCGAGCCGTCAATCAGGTAATCTCCCGAAAGACCACGGAGTGTATTGTCGTTCTCTTGGTCTCAGCACCGTTGGTGATGTATGGCTACTTATTGCTTGTTGCTTGTCAGCTTGATCTCTTCTGTCGAGTTCATAATGTGCATAAATTCGCATTGCATGTATCAGTTCAAGTGATGCATTTGTTCTAGTGTTCGTACACTCCAGCAACTACTGTTTGATCTGCTACAATTGACCAGGGGTGCCTCGCCAGGAACTACCCTGTGATTATTGCTGCCGTGTTCTTGTAAGATGTTCCTTCTGGTTATTGCGGCCGTGTTCTTGTAATATATACCCTGTGGTTATTGCGGCCGTGTTCTTGTAATATGTAACCTGTGGTAATTGCTATCGTGTTCTTGTAATATGTACCCTGCGGTTATTGCGGCCGTGTTCTTGTAATACGTTCCTTGTGGTTATTGCGGCCGTGTTCTTGCAATATGTACCCTGTGGTCATTGTTGCCGTGTTCTTGTAATATGTTCCCGCATTTCTTTGTGCCAGAGCAACCTTATACGCCTTCGTCCTAATTCCACAGGCTCTGTTATTCTCGACCATTCCCGTAGCCCTCTTCGAAACTACAACACCGACGAACGAGAAGCCGAATTAAATGAATTCCGGTGACACCCCTCGAATCTTTTTCGCTTCTCGAGATATTTTGCCTCCATCTTTTCCGCCCGAATGCAGTTTGCCACAGAGTGCCAAAACAGGGATAAGCTTTTGCGGAATCCGAGTGTTCCGAGTGATCCATTATTAGCAGTGCGGTTCGGCATATTTTCCATGCGAAGACGACGCACAGAATTTACCTGCATCCCTGGTCCATCTGTTTCCAGATTGACATATTTGCCAAACTCTTCCCTCATCGCTGCTATGGACTTCTGAAAGTTCTACCTCAAAATAGCATCGATCCTCACAGCGCCGACCTGCTTTCATCACAGAAGCAGCCCTGCTGAAGTTCTGGGGAGAAGTCAGTGTGTAGTTATAATGCGCAAGATTGAGCGTCCGCAGGGAGAACGTTCGCTGCTTTGCTCAAGAGCAGATTGCCCCGTTCGCGGAGTCCATCGATCGTGAAAATACCTTTCCTAAAGAGGTGTTTTCCGTCGCCAACCCCTTCGATCCATTGAGTGTTTGGCTCCAATGACCAGCTCACAAGAGCTCTGTTTACCGAGCCTCGCCGCGTATCTTGCGTACTACAGCGACTGGAACCTAGTTTCCGAATCAGCTCCTGCCGCTCTCAGCGTTCGCCTTTCACCGCGCCGCGCGAAAACTCACCTCTCGGCGCCCAGATATCATAAGTTAGAGCTTCCCGTCGCGCCACTCTGAGGCGATTCCCACCAGCCCCAGCGTCCCTCAAACGGTCTAGCTCGTAAGTCTGGGCCGCCCAGGCCAGTCCCGCGCCGAGCGCCCTCCCCCTCTCCCGACTGTCCTCTCAGGCTCGTCCCCTCGGTCCTCAGGCCAACCCCTTTCACAGTGCAACCCCTCCCTCTCCCAGGCTGCTCCCAGGCCACCTCCTCGACCACCCACCCCGTTCTTACTTACGGGTTGTTCCGGTTCATGAGTGTGGGCTGCCCTGGCTGTTTCCACCCTTCCCCACTCTCCCAGCCTGCGCCAGGCTAAGCCCACCCTTCCCCACTCTCCCAGCCTGCGCCAGGCTAAGCCCACCCTTCTACTTGTACTTGTGACCAAATGCTGCGCCTGCGCTGGTCCTCCAGGTGAACTTGTGACCAAACGCTGCGCCTGCGCTGGTCCTCCAGGTGAACTTGTGACCAAACGCTGCGCCTGCGCTGGTCCTCCAGGTGAACTTGTGACCAAACGCTGCACCTGCGCTGGTCCTCAAGGTGAACTTGTGACCAAACGCTGCACCTGCGCTGGTCCTCCAGGTGAACTTGTGACCAAACGCTGCGCCTGCGCTGGTCCTCCAGGTGAACTTGTGACCAAACGCTGCACCTGCGCTGGTCCTCAAGGTGAACTTGTGACCAAACGCTGCGCCTGCGCTTGTCCTCCAGGTGAACTTGTGACCAAACGCTGCGCCTGCGCTTGTCCTCCAGGTGAACTTGTGGAAGGAGATGGGCGACTTTGGGCTTCTGGGCATCACCGCCCCGGAGGAGCACGGCGGCCTCAACATGGTGCGCGGCCTCCGCCCTCTCTGCGCCTGACTGGGCGACGCTGACTCAACCGTCTGTGCCTCGCCTGCCTTGTTATGGGATATCGAGCTCCCGTCCATTGGATCGATTGCCCACGGTTTGGAGTTGCATCCTGTGCCTTGTGTGTTTCCCGGCCTGCTCCCTGGCCTCACACTGGGAAGTTAACGGCGCTGAGTCACAATTCTGCCCGGTCTCGCGGCTGTCTCGCGGCCTCTTACTGGCCGGTCTCTGCAGAACCTGCCGGCTTGCTGCCAAGGGAGTGGAGCGTCACGAGCTGGTGCTTGCTGCGTGCATTCACGGAGCGCGGCTTGGGGGACGGGGAAGCAGGGGTATGCGGCCCACTGTATTGCCATGGAGGAGCTCAGCCGCGCGTCAGGGTCTGTCGCACTAAGCTATGGTTCGATCCCTCTATCCGCGCCTGCCCAGCCTATCTGCACTCTGTTTCTCTACGCTCATTGTTGCTCGCTTCTCCTAACTCCTGCTCTCTGACTACACTCCAAGACTGTCTCTCCATCTATGCGCTTGCTCCCCACCTGTGGCTGCCTTCTCCACTGTAGCTGGGCGCCTTCTCCATCCGTGGTCGAGCCCTGCACCGCTCGCCTCCTCCACTATGCCTGCTCTGCTCCACCTGCTCTTCCGCCGACGACTGTTTGTTCCTTTAGTGATCACCTTCTTTAGTTCCCTTTTTCTTTGATTTGCGCTTATGCCGATGTGGGAGCGTTTGCTGTCTGGCTCTCAGCCCATGATTTCTGCCCCCTCCATTTCTGCCCCTCCATTTCCTTCTGCTCCCTCCATTTCCTGCCCCCTCCATTTCCTGCTCCCCCTCCATTTCCTGTTCCTTCCATCTCCTGCCCCCTCCATTTCCTGCCCCCTCCATTTCCTGCCCCCTCCACGTCCCCTTGTGTCAGTGGAGGGCGGGAGCAGGAGACACGAGGCGCGAAAGGGCAATTAAAGTCCTCCCGAAGTAGCATAGCAGCGACTGTTGTGCACAGATCCGGGGCTGCGGATGCGCGCCGATATTAAGATTTTTCTCCCTCCAGAGAGGGTGAGGGGTGAGATGGGAGAGGATGAGGGGAAGGCGTGTGGCTCACCTGGCACGCTGACGTTTGTGGGGGAGTGCCTGGGCCCCACTCTCAGGCGCCCACAGCAACCTCTGCGTCAACCAGCTAGTTCGCCATGCCACCCGGACCCAAGCTGCGAAGTATCTGCCCAAGCTAGTGAGAGCGCAACACTGTTGCCCAGGCCCCTTTGTGCCTTCCCTTTGATCTGGGCCTGTCACTGGGATGTCATCGACCTGGGCCTGTCACTGGGATGTCATCGACCTGGGCCTGTCACCCCTATATCCAAACATTCAGAATGATTCAACCGATGCCACTTCGTGACAAACCTTCCCTCATGTGAAACTGTGACCGTTAGATATCTGCATCTCCAGAAGACCAGCATATTTGAATGCCGAGTGCATGAAACTTCGCTTTTGCTTTGCGGCGCATCTTTTTCATGTATCAGCCATGCGTTCGTGGCGCGAGCCTCGAGTTGGTACTGCCTCGTATACGGGCTTGCTATTCCTGTCCGAGCCGCAGCTCTACACACCCACCCGTATCCATCACACAGTGCCCCGAATGCTGCTCTGATAGGCTGAGTTCTAGGGGTGGCTGCCTCGATGGGTAGGTAGATGGCTGGTGGAATGCACAGCTGTTCTCTAGGGGTGGGTGCCGGGCTGGCTGACCGGTTTTCGCTCTGCTCACGGATGGTTCCTGTGGTTGACTGCTTACCGGGCTGTGCGCTCGATGAATGGTTTGGCCGGGGCGCTGAGGGGGCAGATCTCCGGGGAGCACGTGGGAGCTTTGGCGATGAGCGAACCCGGCTCCGGCTCAGATGTGGTGCGTCCGCTGCGCCCCCTGGAATCGTACGGCAGCTGCTGCGCCCCCTGGAATCGTACGGCAGCTGTTGCTTCCTGGCCTCGAAGAACCGAAGCTCCTGCGTGACGCCGCGTGCATGACATGCAGCTCCAGGATCAGGGATCGGTATAGCGCAGGGCGTAACGCTCAAAGTCGGCTGCGTGCTTTCCTCGCGGAGTGGTTCCTTTGCAATTGCTGGGAGGCTGCGAAACGGCCTTCCAAGGAACACCGGCAGGACGGTGAGCGAGTCGCGCTCGTGGGAATGCGGGCGACTGAAAGAGGGTTCCAGAGGGGCTTCGAAAGGATTGCAAGGCGGCCAATGGAAGGTTTCCGCGTTGTACAGTGGTGACACGTCAGCATGCACGCTCGTGCTGACATGCAAGGCCGAGCGCTTCAGTGTTGACATGTCGGCATGCGCACTCGTGCTGACATGCAAGGCCGAGCGGTTCGGTGTTGACACGTCGGCATGCACGCTCGTGCTGACATGCAAGGCCGAGCGGTTCGGTGTTGACACGTCAGCATGCACGCTCGTGCTGACATGCAAGGCCGAGCGCTTCGGTGTTGACACGTCGGCATGCACGCTCGTGCTGACATGCAAGGCCGAGCGCTTCGGTGTTGACATGTCGGCAGGCATGCGCACTCGTGCTGACATGCAAGGCCGAGCGGTTCAGTGTTGACACGTCGGCATGCACTCGTGCTGACATGCAAGGCCGAGCGCTTCGGTGTTGTTGTGTCAGCATGCGCACTCGTGCTGACATGCAAGGCCGAGCGGTTCGGTATTAACAGGTGAGTATGCGCACTCGTGCTGACAAGCAAGGC
>LGRX02007281.1:0-20757 GCA_001247695.2 Cymbomonas tetramitiformis | reverse complement strand
CGCCCTCCATGCCACGCTTGCGCAAGCACTCCTACCCTACCCCCCATGACCGTCCTGCGACAAAGGGCGTGCTCTCTTACGCCACGGTGCTGTGCCGCACCCTTTCAGCGGCTGTTGACGATGAGCTGGATCAGCGTCTGCATGGAGCAGCGTGTGAGTGACGGCGCTGCGTGCGGGGACGTGTTTGCAGGCGTTCATAGTGGAGAAGGGGATGGAGGTCATTCGCCCTTTCCCTACCGCTTGCCCCTGCAGACTGGCTGCGCAGTGCGTGTCCGGGGCTTGAGGCTGCGCGGTGCGTGTCCGGGGCTTGAGGCTGCGCCGCGCGCGGTCCGGGCTTGAGGCTGCGCGGGTGCGGCCGGGGTTTGAGTGCCGCGCTGGAAGCGGTCCGGGGCTTGAGGGCTGGCGCGTGCGAGGTCCGCTTGAGGCCGCGCTGCGCGGTCCGGGCTGAGGCTGCGCGGTGCGTGGTCCGGGGTTTGAGGCCGGCAGGTGTTTGGGGCTTGAGGCCGCGGTGCGCGGTCCGGATGAGGCTGCGCGGTGCGTGTCTGGGGCTTGAGGCTGCGCGGTGCGTGTCCGGGGCTTGAGGCTGCTGCGGCCTCGGACCCCGTTAGGACTCCAGAGGGCGCCCTGTCAGCGCATGCCGGGTTGCCATTCTCCACCCCTCAGGGCCCACCTCTGCAGGCGGCGCGTGCACGGCTGCCCCTAGCTGAAGACGAGGAGGCTGGGCTGCGCGGGGCACAGGGGTTCTCCACAGCACAGAAGTTGGAGAAGCTAGGAATGCGCGGCAGTGACACCTGCGAGCTTGTGTTTGAGGACTGCAAGGTACGTCCCCGCAGACCGGAGCAGCCCAGGCACTCGCAATGAGACAAAAGCTCTCGGGCCGCTGCGGGCCGTGGAAGAGCTCAGCAGGTGCGGTGCACGGGGGAGGCGCTTGTGCACGCTCGCGGAGGAGGTCGCTCGTGCTGCGATGAACCTGGATCGTGGAAGGGATTACTTCTACTTTGCCTCTCGAGGTGGTCTAAGGGGTCGCTTGGGCTTTGCTGGGGTGACTTGCGGTATGGCATGCTGGGGCCTGTACAGGTGGTCATGCGCGGCTCAGCTCGTTTGGGCTTTTGTAGCTGTTTTTTGGTCTTAATTTGCCAGGGCTATAGTATGTTTTTCCTTTTCTGTACTGATTCGTCTAAGCTTTTACAGGGGGTTAGCTGTGTATCCACTCGCTTGGGCTGGTACAGGAGGTAGGTTGGCTCATCTGGGCTTTTGTAGGGGGTTACTAACCTCACAACTCATCTGAGTTTGTTAAGGGTTTTACTTGTGGCAAGAAACCCTCATCAGAAGGTACACATAGGGCTCCCGGCACTTCACGTTTTTTTCATAATCAGTGAACGCAATCACCAGAAACGTGAATGTATCATCAATGTTTTCGCGTTTCCAATTCTTGCCGCTGATCTCTCCAACTCCTAACTGCCGGAAGAGTCTCGGGTGAGGGGCGTGCAGGTTCCTGCGGAAAATGTGTTGGGGGAAGTGGGTAAGGGTGTGTACGTGCTGATGAGTGGCCTGGACGTGGAGCGGCTGGTGCTAGCGGCAGGTCCTGTCGGTATCATGCAGGTGCGAGACGGCCAGAGATGCGCGCCCTGACACGTTGGCGCGCTGGCACCGGCCTTGCCAAGTGATGAGGATATCCAGGCGCACTTGCCTCGCAGTGAGCTGTTTTCCCATTGGCTAGGGGCAACCAGGCCTTGATGTGCTCTGTCCCCGGTGGGCTGCGCTTCGCAGTCCGCGACCTTCTGCCTCGAGACGAACATGGCTGTTTGCCTTTTGCTGGCGGCACAGATCCCCCGTCGCTTGGGTTTCCTTGTTGCGCTCGGTCTCACACCATATGTTCGGAGGGTCCCACCATATGTTTGGAGGGTCGGTCCCACCATATGTTTGAAGGGTCTGTCCCACCATATGTTTGGAGGGTGTGGAGATTTAGCTTCCTGCAATGTGCTCACTCTGCCTCACAGCCCAATGGAGAGTGACAATACCTTCGGAACCGATCCGTAACCGTTCCACATCAACGCATCAGGCTCTCAGTGGAATACGCTATACTGTCACGGTTTGCCGGTGAATGCCGCGATCATGGCTAGAAAGGCCTGGTACGTTGGATCTCCGCCGTGGTTGAGGGATGCAGAGATTGACACGGGGCTGGTTGGCGCGGGATTCCCTCACGATCCAGCCTGGACTTGTGCCCATTGGATTCACTTGCCCGGGCCCGCAGTGAAACGGCCGCCTTGGATGCCGTTGAAATGGCGTCGGATGTGGCTCGGGATGCAGTCATGTATGGACGTGGTGTTGCCATACGTGAAGGAGCGCAAGCAGTTTGGACAACCAATTGGCGAATTTCAGCTTATGCAGGTGATGCCATGTTCACATGAACCTTCGATCTTACGGCCTTGCCCCCCTCTGAACACGTCAAAGACCATTCCATTTGGAGCCAGCTCATCGCATGCAGTTGCAAGGGCTTGCCGACCAAAACCCTAACACCTGGTGGACAATCAGGGCAGTGCGAGCGAGAAAATTGGGGGTAGATGCACATGGCAGTGTGGGCCAGCCAAATACCCAGTGGGCTGAAGGGGTGGGCGGCCGTTGCGCGCGGCAGGGTAAAATTGCTGACATGTACACCCAACTCGCAGCATCGCGCTCGTTTCTTTACCGAACTGTGGCCGATGCGGACAAGGGTGTCATCAGCCCTAAGGTGTGTGTTGTTCCCCCTCAGCATGCGAAGGGTGCGCGGTTCCAACCCAATTTGCGGAGGGTGCGCCACGCCAACGCAATGTTCTTAGGGAAAGTACTCTACAGGAGGAGAGATTTCTGAAGAGGGGGATGTTCTAAAACAAATGTTGCTTTCTGGGGAGTTGCCGGCAACCGGGTTGAGCAAAGTGTCTGCCCAACTGCTGGGGGGTTGCGCCTACCTGCAAGTTCTTCTACCCAAGGGAGTGGCAAGTGCAGATGCTTTTTTGAAGCGGTAGATCTAGAGCTCGAGTTCTCACAGAATGATGAGAGCCATCCTCCGGAAAGCGTTTAAAGGCTTTCCGACCGACCATTCACATTCCCAGTCCAGGCTAAACACCGAGTGCAACACGTGCTGATGAATTATACTTCCACCCGACCCTCGCGCTGTCACAATTCTAACTGTATCTCCAAGACATTAGCCCAGTTCAAACGCCACGAGTAAATCAAAGATTGATATGTCACGTCACAACATACGCATTGTTACAGCTTGTATTGTAATATGCCACAGTAATCAACAGCCAATCACAAAACAACAAATTTGAACTAATGAATCCAGTTCCCAAACGGCCTGTTTCTGCTCTGCCCTTTCAAGTCCGAATCAGAAAAAAAATTCTACCGAAAATTAAGTTCTCTCCATAGTCTCCATTCTCTTCCCCGTACTTGACAGGCATACTTGAGATGCAGCGCCAGTCCAATGTGGCAAGGACGCTCACATATGGATAAAGGAGCGCGGATGATTGTGGCCATGGATCACAGGATTGTGCGGCAGTGATTTTATACACCGCGGAAAACGCCACCCAGATGGCATTGCAGGCAATCCAGTGCCTTGGTGGCAACGGCTACACGTACGACTACCCGACGGGGCGCATGCTGAGGGATGCCAAGCTGTACGAGATTGGCGCGGGCACCAGCGAGATTCGCCGCCAGATCATCGGCAAGGACCTCCTCAAGGACTGAGCAGGGCTACACCGAGAACACATCATATCTACGGTGCTTCAGTGAATGGTTCAACGCACCTGGTGACCATGACCGACTCCGTCATGGTCACCGGCTTTTATCGCGACCCTTTCGACATTGAGAACAACGTTCGGCGTCCGCCCCCCGTCCGTCCCATGTTACATCGATGTTGGACGCACCTGGTTGCGACCGCAGGTCCGACCTCGGGTTAGACGTGCATCTCACAGTCATCGCACTCTCATCGCACCGGGGTGTGAAATTTCAACCAATCATATGTGTGCTACGGAAATATGCACCAATGTTCGTGCTGCGATGGTTTGACCTGGCTGAATTTAGAGATGGTCAATACAAAATTTAATAGCATTAAATGTTTAAATCTCAAATTAATGACGTTGTCATTGTCGCAGCGACGAATTCGTATGTTTCTAGCGCGAATGCGTGACGATGAAGATGGACAAGTTTGGCGGTGCGGGCAGTCCGCTCGTACGCCAGTGCTGCGCCAGTGGTTTTTTTTTACAGAATTATGTCGTTCTGTACAAGTTATGTCGTTTTGCACAATGCTTAACAGTGGTCGCCCCATGTCTACACAAGTCAAGCAAGAAACTCAAAGTTCATTATCATGCATATCACACGCACAAGCATTTTCAAGCATTGAGGGCATATCATATTTTGTATTCAAATTTACTTTCTATGATATGTCTATCTCGGCATATGCCATCCAGAGGTTGTGCATGCTGAGCATACCGATCGATCTAAAGCCCATCTTGGCTTACGACATCTTGCAACGCGAGCTCTAGGAGGTCGCTCTCACTCGTTGGCAGTTTGCACCCGCCTTTCGACTGCCTCCGGACGCTTCGTTTCCCTTCGGTCTGTGTGATATATAATATGCATTACAGTAATCACTCACCTTTATTAAGAAAACCCGCCGATAAGAACCCACCGGGCCTTCGGGGTAAGCAGCCTGTTGGTGAGAATCGGTCAATGGTTTTTTGAGTTAGTGAAATAGTCGAAAATAAGAAATATGAAGAGTTTGAAAAGCCGCAAGAAATTTTGAAAATGTCGTCTTTTAAGGGTTTATCATTGGATTTTTAAGAAAATTGCTGGCTGATTGAAAGAAAATACTTGCTAATTCTTACCGATTCCATAGGACGTTGGCGCTGGCGGGGGGGGGTGCGCAAGTTGGTGAAATTAGCTGGCTGACCCCAAATCTCCGGTTTTCTTAAAGGTGAGTGATTACTGTATATATGTATATATATCACTCTCCATCAGGTTATGGGCTATCACCGTTGTTCTGTGGTTGGTGATTGTGCTCGTGCGTTCCTTTGATCCGGCAGCCTTTGCGGTATACCGCGACACACCGTCGCGTCATCTGACTGAGCGCCCAACGCTCTTTTATTGCATCTGACTTCCGCTTGGGGCTACACCTGTCCCACTGGGTTTACATTTGCTTGGAACTACATTTGTTCCTTGGTTGCGCGCGAAGCTAGCGCGTTCAACGACAACATCTACTAGGCATACACCTTTCTGAATTGCAACACCTCTTCTGCCGGAATATTGGCCTACCACTCGACGTTTTTGACGCGACCGCCGTCTTCCTCGTCAAATTTCACGCACAATTGAGTTTTACATCGTTGGATTTCGCTGACTTTTCGAAAAGTTACGTTGTCGACGAGAACCCAAACGTTCTCTCGACTTTCTGGCCAGCAGCGCCCCTTATGGCGGGAGATTGGGCAATCCTACGACGTTTTTGACTTGATCGGTGTCTTCCATGCGGAAATCTACCCCGTCGGGACTTTTTCATCGCTGGGGATTGTCGAATTTTGCGGAATTTGCGTTTTCGGAATTTCCTCTTGGAACCCTAATTTTCGCTTGCAAAATTTTGCAGTTTGCTGTCGTAATGTCCACTGAGCACCAACGTGCACGCGTGGCCGCGATTCGGGCTGCCTTGGCATCTCTCCGAGTACACCAACGGCGTTTAACACTTGGCTATGGTCTGGTGGTGTATGGTGGTGCTTGCGCACCAGGCACCAACATCGAGTCTATCGCCTTCGCCAGTTACGAGAACTCTGACCACAACGGTTTGCGTCCGTGGCATCCTCCACTCTCCACCCCCCCTGCGTGCCCCTTGGCCGGTGTATGGTGGTGTGTGGTGGTGCTCGTGCACCTTTCCCATCCCTGGACTCCTTCTGTCGCGTGCAACAGGAGGTGTCCACACCGCATTTTCCGTCGCGCGCCTACTATCACCACCCTCGTTGGTGCGCTCGCTCTGGTGGTGCCAGGCCGCCTTGGGCCATGGTGTCGCGAGGGCATTGGTTGACCGAGGGCTTCCCATTGTACGACACCTCTGCTGCAATCGAGGACATCGCCACCAACACGATCGTCAGTGTGCCACTGTCTAGTGGTGCACCTTAGATTTAGTTAGTGATTCTTTGAATGTAGTGGGGCCTGACACCCTTAGCCTTGTAGAATGTTCCGGGCCAACGCCCATGCGGGGATCCGCTTCTAGTTGGACTGGAAAGGCTCCCGTTGGGCCTGTGGCATTTATTAGCTTGGGTTTTGGGATTTGTGTTCATGCATGAAGCATTCTTGTGGCACCTCACCTCTTCATGGTGAGGTGGTGTCATGGAGGCACCGACTTTTGCCCCCTATAAGGGGGGCAACGGTACCGTCTCTAGTCACCCCTCGACCTGAGGTGCCACGTCATCCTTGCATCGTTCGCGCTCCCATAATAAAACAGCCTAAGTATTTTATTATCTCATGTTAGAGTTTGCACCCGCCTTTCGACTGCCTCCGGACGCTTCGTTTTCCTTCGGTCTGTGTGATATATAATATGCATTATATATATATATCACACTCTCCATCAAACGCGGCCCTCGGGCGCAACATGAATCTGCAAAATAACCGGCGGGTCGCTCGAGAAATCCGACGGAGTCGACGTGTCCACGCGCCGGGGACAAACGGTGAAGCAGAATTCACAAAGGCTGCAGGCGGGCGACGATAAACGTTGACAATATCTCGAAGAGAAGAAATGACGTCAACTAACTTACCATTCCCCAAAGAATCCTCGATATACATATTCTAGCAAGCATGTCGATCAAGGCTCTATATCGATACGATTTCCGATAGCCGATACTATCGATATATCGTATTTTATCGCCGATTCGTATCGGATTGCAATATCAAACTATCGATTGTGCCGGTTTCGGTGTTCCATAGTTAATTCATAACGACTTTTATATACATGCCCAAATAATCGATTAGTTATCGATTGTGCCGATTATCGATACCGCGTTCCGGATATCGGATTGTATCGATACCGAAAAATCAACCCGATGCGGATAGAGCCCCGATGTCGATCTATGCCGTGTGCGTCAATCCTGGATGAGTTTGACGAGTCTGCGCTCTAATTTTGGGCTTGAGACATTCAAGACATCGAGAGAAGCCCGCCACCGGTTAGTGCCAAAGGAGTCGAGCTAAGTCGGTCCAAGGATAAACACACACACACACACACACATAATAATACACCGGTCGGGTATATCACTCTATAATGAAACATAATCACTGTGTATGCGGTGTGGTCATGGAGAAAACATGTCGGTTACTGAACTTACCCACGCCGGCACTTATGTAAAACACACGTGTGCAAGGTATATCCATACCTTGGTGTACAAATCACGAAGAGTGTGATATATATATAGTTGAGGTATATATTCACAGCTCGGGAAACAGTCAGGAACTGGTGAAACGGCTAAGACAATTTGATAACACAATTACTCAGGGTTTTGTGTGTGTCGGATTGTCTGTCGGAGAGCACGTGACAGACTGCAAGTGACACTCGCAGTGAGGGGTGACACAGAAAGGGGGTTGACTGTCAGTGACACAAAGTCACCCCCTTCATGACACCACCTCACCCCGAAGGTGTGAGGTCACAGGCAGGATGCAGCAATTCACCCTAGGTCCTAGCTAGTACACAAATGTTACTCGGCCCATTGGGACCTTTTTCAGTCCATCTAGTGGCGGATCCCCGCGTGGGCGATGGCTAAGCAACAACTGCATGTCTAGGCTTGCTAGGTCATAACACAAAACTGCCGATGTCTGTTCTAATTCTTGGTGGCGGTGGTGCCCTCGATGGTGGAGGGTGTCGAGTGCCACCAAGGTGACGGTCAACCAATCCCTGTACGGTACAAGAGCCAAAAGCGGCCAGGCACCACCATAGCGAATGCGTCGATGGAGAGGGGGTAGGGAGGTGGAAAGTGAAAAATGCGGAGAGGGGACGTGATTGAGTGCATGGGAAGAAACCCAAAAGGGACGATGGCGAAGGGCGAAGTGAGTGCGATAGCACCACCAGACACCACCAGATGGTGACTAGGGGGCGTGTAAGGCGAAGGCGAGGGAAGCGGAGAGATGAAGTCGTGGAAGTCAGAGAGTTCGTCGTCGACGACGGAAATGTTGGCGTCGAGGTTGATGTCTGGTGCGCAAGCACCACCAGACACCACCAGAGCGTTGCCAGAGGTAAAATGTCGTTGTCGAAGTAAGTTCAGCGTAGAATGCAACGCTACCATGCGGGCACGCTGACGCAAAGAAGCCATGACCACTGAAACTGTAAAATCTGAAGGGGAAGAGGTTTGGGTTTGTGGCGACAACTTAAATTTCTGTAAAATTAACCATTTCCAGCGATGAAAAAACCAATGATGGGTCAAATTTCGCGGGGAAAACGCCGGTCAGGTCAAAAACTTCGTGAGATAAGCCAATTTTGCTGCAGGATAAGTGCTGCCAGCCAGAGCGTAAAGTAAAATCGTGTTGACAAAGTAGATGCGTTGATAAAGAAGTGGACACGAAAGAGAACTCAAAGGGAAAACGTAGATGAGCGAAGATGCGCGGAAGAGGTCCGGAGATACGTGGCCGCGAATAGATACGTGAAGAGACACGTTGAAGCAAACGTTGAAATATAGATGCGTTGAAGATACGTAGATACGAAGATACGAGGTGGTAAATTAACCGAAAAACGTTGGTGAAGATGAGCGGGAAAGTTCCGAGAGATACGTGGCCGCAAATAGATACGTTGTAGATACGTGGAGACAGTTGTAGATACGTTGAAACGGAGACACGTTGAAGATACGTTGCGGCGAAGATGCGTAGATGCGTAGATACGTGTAGATACGGGAAATAGCCAAAGCACCGTTCACGAAAATACGTGGAACAGGCCGATAACCTCACGAAGAGTGTGATATATATATAGTGAGATATATATTCACAGCTCGGGAAACAGTCAGGAACTGGTGAAACGGCTAAGACAATTTGATAACACAATTACTCAGGGTTTTGTGTGTGTCGGATTGTCTGTCGGAGAGCACGTGACAGACTGCAAGTGACACTCGCAGTGAGGGGTGACACAGAAAGGGGGTTGACTGTCAGTGACACAAAGTCACCCCCTTCATGAAAGTTTTGACACAGAGATGGGGTGGGCGCCCCCTTAGACAGTGGTTTTCTCTTCGCAGTATGGCCTCTTTTTGAAGTGGAGATCAGTTTTTGGGCATTTATTTGGCAGCAGTATCGTCGCTGGTTATGGTTATGCTTTACGTTCCGTTTGATCAGCGGGCAGGACACTCCGCGTTTTGTGGGTCGCTCCCACTTTTAGCCACTCGGCTCATGACCTGCTTGATTGTGCTATTCTTCGCTGAGACTCCTGCAGGGTTTGGCCGCTGCAAGATTACTTCCTACTGTTGCAACACTAGCCCACGTTCCCATCTCACCGTCATTTTTATAATGGATACGCCTCAGAGACCGCGTACTCGCGCTAGAGCGCGAAAGCTAGCAACAATTTTCGATGATGTTGGAGCGTTGAATGCAGCCACGCCCACAACTCCGCATTTGGATTCGGCTGCGTCGGAAGCGTCAGCTGCGGCTGCCACTCTCGTGCATCGGTTGCGCAGAGACTCATTCGATGTCCAAAGTTCCAAAACTGCAGCAACAAAAGTGTTGGGCGACAAAGCCGCAAAATTCCGTGGGGACGAGACATCAGCTTCGGATATTTTTTCTCAATTGGTGTCCGAGCTGCAGCAGCTTTTCACGTTACAGTCGCCGGCATTTGCACCCCTGTTTGACCTGACTGCTGCTGACACCCCTGTTCTCGGCCTGCTGCCAATGAACTCTTGTATTCTGTGCTGCTGCTGCTGACTGCGCCAGGGTCTCCTGCCCGTAATTGGGTAGAGGCTTCTGGTGCGGATGTTCCTGCTGATGGCAAACGCGCCACCCTCGAGGTGGTGCGTATGCTTGCTGACGCGTCGACTCCGTTCGATGCTTTGACTGAGCTGCTTGATGTGAAGATCTCTGACGAGTATGACCCTGATGCAGTGATTCGCCTCTTTAACAGCTGTCTTCGGGATGCACAGCGTCTGACGACGCTGCCCGAAGACGCTGTTAAAAGGCAGTTCCTCTCTGCTCTATCTGGGCAGGCTTACGCCACGCTGGTCGACTCGTTTGCTCGAGCTGACCAGCGTGCGGCTGTTAGTCTGCTCACCCTGCAGGCGCGCGTGCGCGAGCAGTACCGCTGCGGGCGGCTCTCGGGCAAGCGCACTGCAGGGCGCCCCATGTTTGTAGCATCTTGCACCACTGACACTGGCCTGGCTTCGGCCATTGAACGGCTCAGTGCTCAGTTGGTCAAGTTGCAGCGGGATGTGGATTCCCTTAAGAAGGGTGGCTCCAAGCCGCCTCCTGGGAAACACACTCCGCGCAACTTCCACCGACCTGGAGTGCAGCCGCTTGCTCATTCCGCCTCTTCGGAGGTGGCTTTTGACAAGCGGTCTGGCACCTTTGTCCCAACGTGCAGGCACGAAAAGTGCCGCGGTGTTGGGTCAAAGCGTTGGCTCAGTGAGTGTCCTCACAAGGACACTCACCCGTTGTCCATTTCGGCATCCTACTGCCAAGCCGTCGAGTCTTATGACTCCGACGTGCTTGCCCTTCGTTTTCAACGGTACTATGACGCTGGAGATGCAGGGTCCATGGAGCACTTGTGTGCTCTCGTGGGGCAACCTGAAATCTGTGAGCTATCTGCACATTCCTTTGCTCCAGAGCCTACGGCTCTGCAGCAGTTCAAGGATGCTGCTGCCTCTGCTGAGTCTGCACCTGATGAGCATCTCTCTATTGGCCGTGTTGCATTTTCTGCGGTCAGCGGTCCGCTTGCTGGTGGTGTCGCTGAGCCGACCACTGGCAAGCAGCTGCTGCCGCGGGCCTATGCACCTGTGCATGATGAGCCGGTTGACTTGCATGAGGTCAACCGTGCCACCTTTGTGCCGCCGTCTGCCTCTCTGGCTCTCGGCCCAATGACTCCTGCTGACAATTCTTTCAAAACTTTTAACGCTATCCACCCTGACTGGCTTGACGTTGAGCCTGAGCCTGTTGAGGTGTGTGATTCCGATGATGATGGGGAGGGCTCCAACTACCCTCCTGGTGTCTGTCTGACTGAAATTGAGGGGGGTGCACCGCCGGCGGCTGCAGCATTTCGGCGGTTCGGAGTCCCCAGAGGCTCCAGGCCATTTGGCATTGGTGAATTCGCCCTCACTCTTTTTATGGTGGCTACGTTTCTGTTCAGTGCTACGGCGATGCCGACCCTCGTGGTCGGTGGTGGTGTCAGGGGCCTGGTTGAGCCCGGAGCCACTTACGGCTACGGTTCACTACAGTTCCATGATGCGGTGCTGGATTCTCCTTACCCGCCTATGGTTACTGCTGGTTCGTCATTGCCGCCGCGGGATGTGCCACAGTTCTTTTCTCAATCGACCGCGGCTACTTACCAGTCTGGTGATTCTACCATTCCATTCTGGGATCCGCCTGACCCGCTTGGGTCTGGTGGTGTCGGAACTTGTCAATTCTCATCTCGACTTACTTCGGATGTTTTCCTGCCTTGGGATCCGTCTGCTGAACTCGGCTCTGCCGACCAGCTTTACAGTGGCTAGATTGTTTTATTTCTTATCCTGGAGGTGTGATTAGCCTTGGCCGCAGTGGTGGGTTGTGCCGGGACAAGTCCCCGGGCACCCAGCTGGAAGTATATCTGTTTCCAGTGAAGTGCTGTTTGTTGTCTGTTTAGTTTGCTCCGCTTGCCTAGCTCCATTGGCTACGGTCACAGCTCCGGGTGGTGTGCTGGACTTTAGGTTCAGGGTTATTATTATGGGCTCTGATAGCCCCTAGCCTGACCTGTCTCTGATCGGAACCGTGACTCCGCTAGTAGCTAGGATGACAGTACAGTAGTACCGTACTGTCAGTCATTATTTCGTATTATCCGGGTTTCCGAGATGCATGATAAAAGCACTCGGCCGGACTGTTTATGGAGCTTAGCCAGTTTGTTTTCACCGAGCGGAACACCTGTTCTCGCATATATGTATAACTATATCGTGTATACATATATAGTTATATGGATTGTATTATACATGTAATTGGAAACAAGTTAGTTCAACAACTTGTTTCCAATTCAGCACTAATGTTATTCTCACTAACTCAGAATGGAGGGAGTGACCCGAAAGTCTAAGTCAGTCTAGCCCGTTGCAGCTTCCCAGAAGCTGCAACCTACCTCCTACACCAAGGCGCGGGAGGGTGGGTGTCGAACTTGACTTCAGTGGTCTGAGCTAGTTTGAATGTCAAACAAGTGCAGGTGCCAGAAATTCTAACAGCTAAATAGGCACCTACCGTGTGCAAACCTGCACCAGGCTCTGTCGCTTTGTCTACTCTACTTTTGCGAACTTTCGTCTTAGAAAGGCTGTGAACATTGTCCACCTGGGCAACACTCAGGAACCCGTCCACCGGTCTGTCATCACTGATGACAGTGTTCGACCTCCTCCGAGTTTCCCGAGAAATAGCGTTGCCGCTACGGCCATTTCTCGCATAAACTCTCCCCCCTCCGAAGTGGGGTACCCAGACTAGCAAATTAAATTGTTAATTGCAATTACTATGTGTTGTACACTTACAAGAATATTTCTCCACACATATATACCAAGTTAATAACTTGTTTCCAATTCAGCACTAATGTTATTCTCACTAACTCAGAATGGAGGGAGTGACCCGAAAGTCTAAGTCAGTCTAGCCCGCTGCAGCTTCCCAGAAGCTGCAACCTACCTCCTACACCAAATGCAGGCTGGCTTAGACTACCCCACGGCTCTGAGCATTGCCCAGCTTCAGTGCAGCCTGGGCCATGAGCAGAGGCAACTCCAGTCTGCGTTCTCTGGACAGTTCCTCATACCTCTGATAGGCATATGACATCCAGTCACCCAACATCTTTATTAAGGTGTGGTCCACCCCCAACTTAAAGGCCATTGTGGCACCCCCCCTACGGAAGCTGTGCCCCGAGAATTTTGAAGGGTCCATACCGGCCTTTCGAATTAACATCTTCACTTTCTTTACAAACGTGGCATGAGTGAGGGGCACCACGGCCCCCCCTCCTTCTTCCACACGAAAGCCGGAGACTGTGACCCCTGAGGTGTAGCTTTAAAGCAATTGTCCACCGCAGTTACCGGGCACAAAGTACAACCAATCTCTACCAGGGGCACTCGGTGCTCCCTTTCAAAGAACTGAATAGTCTTAGCTGACTTAATAATCACCCACAGGACCTTTAACTGGCCATCCCGGACAAAATCCTCCCGAGTGAGGTTCCGGAAGGGGTTGAAGGCCCCCTCCTTACCTACTGTGACATTGTCTTTTCGGAGCATCCCGAACAATGCCACCAACACAACGGCCCACAAGGTGACCATATTCACATCAGAGAAGTCCATAACGGCCCACAATAACAACAAGATCTCACAAGTCATAGCGTGTTTCTGGCTCACATGCTTCCCAAAGATGCGCTCTAATCCCCGAAGTGCTCGATACACAGCAACTCTTTGCCTCGGGGAACAAACTGCATGCCCAAGTCCTCGTGCTTGGCCCGCACCCCTTGCAGGTACTGCTTAACAGTGCCAACTTTCCACTGCTTCACTACACACCCATAAACACAGAATGCTGCAATATAATCATCAGTTGCGGGCTTTATAAACGGTTCAGCTACTCCCATCAAACTCATGAACTTTTCAAAAGCTGTTTTGCCTGTCTTCTGGCCTTTTGCCGTGCCCTCCTTGATGTACAACTCTTGCACCCTTCTCAGCATCTCCCACATCACGGCTGACACACATGTGCGCACACAATGTTTTCAATCAAAGAGTCCCGGCACCATGCTGAAAGGACATCTCACCACTACAACCGCCCACCGGGTTGGCCCACAATCCCGTCTCTCCCCCAACTTTCCCGTGGGCGAGGTAAACAATCTCGATCCCGCTGGAAACCGAAAGTCATGTTGCACTTGGAACACGCCCGGGTATTTCAACACAAACCGCCAGAAAGGGTAATCAGTCCAAAACGGCAGCACAAACACTGCTGCTGTGTCCAACGGTTGTGCCCGCTTTTCTTCCAAAAAATGTTTTAGTATTTCAAGGATCATCGAGAAAGGCGGGTTGCAAAACACATGCTTCCCTCTCCAGGCCTGCCGCCGGCAATCATCCCGCACTGACCAGAAGTGTCTCCGAAGTGGGCGTTAGCCCCCATGCACATCCGCACACGCCTCGACATCAAACATACCCAACTTCTGCTCAATCCGATCAAACACCGGGTCCACGATCTTTGATGGAAACACCGAAATGCTTCCAGTATAATTATAGTGTTGATCGGACAATATAATTATATCGGGCAACAACCTCCCGACGAGATCCAGACGGTTGTTGTCCGATATAATTATATTGTCTGATCAACAATATAATTATACTGGAAGCATTTCGGTGTTTCCATCATAACTCTAGTTCTTTGGAGGCACGGCACCATATCGGCAGCTGCTGGCCCTCGATACGGTCAGGATATTTATTTTGGCACCCCCGAGAGCGCGATGGTCGGTGAGTGCACTCGACCGCCTCCACAGTGCCGCCTCCGCAGTTCTAGAGTTATGCAGTGGAAGCGTGGTGGGCCCATAACCTGATAGAACAGGTGAAAATAGGTATATATTTCTGTGGATATATACAGTATAACAGTTTCACTGCAACAGGGACTCAGAAAGCAGTGGTGGGGAAACCGGTGATAACAAAACTGATAGAAGGATTACGGGAGTGAGCTTTCTAGCAGGTCAGTGCCATACGGTGACACACGACCAGTGACACACGCAGCAAGGGGTGATACTACGAGAAGCAGGCCCCCATACAGTGGGGGGGAAATCGGCTTCCCCGTGAATCTTCCAATCATCCCTGTCTAAGAGGAAATCAAGGTATGTCTTACGCGAGGTCGACTTTACACAAAACTTCTGATTTTCTAGATCGCGAGATATAAGCGATTTAAGTTTCCACTTATGTATGGTTAAGTATGGGAGATAACTGAGCGGTATCGACCATAACTTTTCAATGCCTGGGTCATTTGCAAGGCACGGTATCGATAACTCGATAAGTCCGATTAATCGATTAATCGGACTTATCGTTATCAATTGATTAGTTCAAACGAGTTATCGTGGATATCATTATCAACCGATTAGTTCGTTTGAGTTATTCATATCAATCGATTAGTTCGACTGAGTTATTCATATCAATCGATTAGTTCGTTTCAATTATTAATATCAATCGATTTGTTCGAACCCATTTTTCGAATCGATTAATCGATAAATCGCATTCCCTGTTGTGTCGCCAGGTACTTCGAAAAGCTCATGGATTGTAAGCTAGAAGATTTTGCGGTGGCGTGCTTCCTTGATCCCCGCTACAAGACGATGAAGTTCAAGAAGTTGGATGCCTGGAAGCAAGGTACACTCTCTAAAGGCACTGTGCTCGGTTGGGCGCGGTCGGCCTATCAATCGGATTGGGAGCCGAAGTGCGAGGAAGCGGTGTTACCACTGCCGGAAAAGACTGCTAAAAAGACCATTAGTAAGCTGGCTAGCTTTCTTGATAGTGATAGTGACGAGGAACATGAAGATGAGGCAGTGAATGTTGAGAGTGTTGCGCAATCTTCGGTTGGTGTGGACGTGGAAGAAATTGTAGTTGCAGTTGTTCCTGAACCCTACGGTCCTAGGAAATTGTAGTATGTGTACTAAAGGTGTACTAAATGCATACTAACAGCAGTATATGTAGTCAAGTTAGTATGCCGCTAGTATGCGGTTAGGATACCGTTACGGTACCCACTAATGGAGACTAGATATTAACGGCATACTAACGCCATACGTCTTAACGACCCGTTAGTACGTGCATATGATGCCGTTAGGACGCCCCTAACACATGCATCTTAACTGGTTTTAGGATGCCGTTATGATGTTCGTAGGACGACGTTAGGACATACTAACATATGCATATTAACAGGCGTTAGGATGCCATTATGATGCTCGCAGGATGACGTTAGGACATACTAACACATGCACTATAACTGGCGTTAGGATGCCATTATGATGTTAATATGACGACGTTAGGACATACTAACACCGACACCCTAAAGGCGTCCTAACGACATGCTATCTGGGACATAGTAAAGGCATACTAACGTTGGTTTTAGCATAGCTTTAGTGTGTTAGGGCGCATACTAAACGCATACTAACTATGCCATAACTACACAAGCAGTCAAACGCGAACGTTGCGAGTATTCATATCGGGGGAAGCTTGATGCGAAGGCATATGCATTGTGAGGTGCGAGATACATTGTGATTGGTGAGTGTGATGCACAACAAGTACAAAAATTCATAATTACAAAAATGTTACCATGTTGCCCCATACGCGCGAGGCATCCTCCTCACGCATCCTCCTCGGGGGGGCCCGCGAAGGCGTGCTCTAATGCCCCGTACCGGATGTACGAGGCATCTACGACTAGGGGCAAGGGCCTAGCAGCCAGGGTAACGTTTTTTTTCCCCCGGAAGGCTGCCCAAAAGTATCTTTCAAGGTCCTTGCCCCTTACAAGGGCTTTATTTAGGAAGGGGTCGGCTTTTTTGAGAATCGTGTTCACGGCCGAGATCCCCTTCCCGGCGAACTCGTCGACACCTGAGTTGCCTGTTCGGTGGTTTGCCTTCGATATCTGTGGCAAACCAAATTAAGTTAAGTTAGAGGGGAAAGTGAATACAGCTGCAAATTCCGTTAAGACGCCAATAACATACTAAAGGAGTCCTAAAGGCATCCTAAAGGCAAAAAGTGCAGCAAAACTCACCTCCAGACCCAGGAAGAGGGGGGGGGGAGCTTCAGCTCCTCGGATACGTGCCAATGCTCCACTGACTGGTGGAGGTCACACACAGTGACCTTCCCTGCCAACAGGGGCACCTCCTGTTTTAAAGCCCCGTTGGAGGTGAAGTATTCCTTCTCCTCCAATGGGGCTTTGATGGCCTCGTCATCGGCCGTAGGGCGGGCGTAGACGTAGACCTCGGGCCCCACTGGATACCTCGAGGCCAGGTTGACGTGGTCTTCCTCGTCCGACTGGGTGCCTCCATGTCCCCCCCCCTCCCCCTCCTTGCCCTTGTCGCGAGGATCCTCCTTGCCCTTTTTGGCCTTTTGGGCTCTCGTGCTTTTGGAGGGAGAAGCCCCGGGGGCCTCCTCCGACTCAGCAGGTCGCTTTCGGAGGGGCTCTTCCTCTTCGGCGTCCTCCTCCTCTTCGTCCCCGAGGGATAAAACGCTCTTCGACCACGAGGCTAGTAAACACTCGCCTGCAAAGCAGTTAGTATACAGTTAGTATGCAGTTAGTATGTTAGCGCCATACTAAAGGTGTACTAACAGAAAACACAGTGTCCAGAGAGGAAATAAGTTATGCATGTTTTCACAAAAGGGCTCATTACGTGCAACTTACGTGTATCCTCCAGGCTAGGGAGGCCCTCCTCGTACGTGGTGGGAAGAGCCACAGGCTCAATCCCAGCTTTTTTCAAGGCCTCAAGCTTTGCCGCGTCGTTGTAGCCCGTGAGGGAGATTCCCTCCGCCCCCTCCACCTTCGCGAAGGGGTGCTTTGCGTGGGGCTTCAAGACCCACGCTTTGCGCTTCTTCTTCCACGATCCATAACGGAACGCGGAGCGGAAGTTGTTGACGTCGTTTCTTATCTTCCCCTGTATATAGGGGATGATTGCGACGTCCACGGAGTGGTCGTGACCACTCTCCTTGGCGATTTTGCGCACGAGCTCGGCGTACGCTTCTTGTTGGGCCCCCACGTTGACGAGGGGATTCCATTCCTTCATCGCCACTGAGTATTCGCACAACGTGAAGGAAGAAGAAAGTTAATTAAGCAACAAGAATACAACCTAGCAACGACAATCCAACGAACCGCGGTGCGCGCCCGTCTCTTTGTTGATCGCGGCGCGCACCGCCCGCTCGTGGGGTTGTAGAATCCCGCGATTGCGCATGCGCATCCCAACCGCTCCCTCTTTTAATTTTCGGGGGGGCCTTTGCTTGCTATTACTCCACTTGGCATCTTTTGCGGTGGCGGGGGCGGAGGCGAATCCCTCTTCGCTTTTTCTATGCCACGACACGTAGTCCAACAAGCCCGCCAATGATTTCTCCTCTCCATAGCATCGCAGAGGTCGTCGTATGCCTCTCGCTCCTCGGTTGTGGGGTGACTCATCGATGCGTGGATGTTTGAGTGAGGGGCTCGGCCTGGCTTAGGGTGTGTACGGTTTGGTACGGGTGAGTTGCGTCTTTATCGATGAGACACCACGCAGAGTGAAACGTTAAGACGCCTTTAGTTGGCGGCTAGCATGCTACGGCGCTCCTCCCCGGTTACCGTTCGAACTTCGGTTCGTTACCTTGCATTCGCATTGACCACGCAGTTCGAATTTGTGGCGCTCAATTTTCTTTTTTCGTGACCTTTTTACGCAAGCCCTTCTGTGTCATACGTTGTGTCATTGAACTTGATCACTTTGCATCTGCGGTGAGCATCGCTCTTGCCGTAATCGTCTAGTGGTAGGATGTCGCTCTTGAAGGCGGAGGGTGTGCGGTTCGAATCCCTGTAAGGGGCAATTATATATAAGAAACGATTTTGTTCGGTCCATTCTTCTGGGTGTCACCTCGACCGTCCGATTGCTACAAAATCATTGGGGGTGAGAACTTTCCATTTTATTTCTTTTGTTTATATTTATTTTTTGCTCCTGCGCATTTTGAAAAAATCGTGCGCACAAAATGCTTCATATCTATGGCAAAAAAACAAAACCAACATTTTGCTTGGAGGGGTATGTTCCCTTCAACTTGCCCATTTCCCTGCCAAATTTTTGTTTTTTGTTTTTTTCGCTATTTTTGGGTCTTATAGCTTATGTCATACAAGTCATATGACGTTAGTACCCCTTTAGCATGCCATGTACATTACGCGGATATTATGCCGGTAGCATGCTCTTATGGTGTCATTTAGTATCCTAACGCCAGACTTGCAGTTTTTTTTGTTTTTTTTTTGTTTGCATGCGTCTTTGTTAGTATGCCGTTACGGTACCCACTACGTGAGACTAGACGCCGTTAACATGCTATCGCCACGCCGTTAGGGGCATACTAGGTGAGACTAGACGCCGTTAACATGCTAACGCCACGCATGCTAAAGGCGTGCTAACTACATGCTAGCGGCGACAACATGTTAAAGGTGTCCTAAGGGCGTGCTTTAGGGTGCACATCTTAACGCGCCTAGAGGAATATTCCTCAAAAGATTCCCTGGTTAGGACACCTTTAGGAGGCCTTTAGGATGCTTGTAGTTCGCCCATCCTAACGGTATCCTAATGACACCCTAACGTGTGGCATTAGGACTCCTTTATGACGTACTAACCACGTCTTAACGCGCCTAGAGGAATATTCCTCAAAAGATTCCCTGGTTTAGGACACCTTTAGGAGGCCTTTAGGATGCCTGTAGTTCGCCCATCCTAACGGTATCCTAATGACACCCTAACGTGTGGCATTAGGACTCCTTTATGACGTACTAACCACGTCTTAACGCGCCTACGGGGGGGGGGTCACAGGCCTGCGATGCCCCGTAAAGCACTTCGCCCCGGAGAGCATTTCTCCGCGCTACGTGAACAATGGACTCGCCAACTTCCCCCCGATGCATCCGATGACCAGTTCGTGCAGGCGTCCGCAAGTACACACCGTGCGGCCCCGGGTCACCGTGGGCTTTCACTCCAACGACAAGAACGACCGGTGGCCAAAACGCGTGCGCCACGACTAGCCCGAATGGCCATGTGTCACCCAGCACCTCACCCAGTACCCTTGGCACCACCGCGTGGTCCGGTGAATATTGCCACCTCCGCACCATCAACTCCGGCGGTACCACTTGCTGCCGATACCGTCGGTTGTCCGGAGGGTTTCCGGTTGGGTCAACGTTTCGAGGAGCACACGAAGAAGTTTCGAGTTAGCCAATGGGCGGAAACCACTGTGGCGTGCGTGAATGATGCAAGGTGAGTGATTTCGTTTTTTCAAGGACCCTTTGAAAGTGCTCTAACTTTCAGTTGGACTCTTGAATCACAATCATCCATTTGGACCTTCGCAGCACTGTCGCACACATATGATGCCGTTAGCATGGTAAAGACTATGTATCGACGTACTAGCGACATCTTAACTGCACTCTAACGTGGCAGGAGCCAAACGGAAGACATGATGCGTGCTCTTTGTCACGTAACCGCTTGTAGATTGGAAGCGCGTAAGTCGAGAAACGTCGGCATGGTTCAGATTTACACTTGGGGCCATCGCAAGGACGAACCAACTTGCATGACTCCCCGCGACTTTCATCGTTGCGCCCAAGACATGCTAACGACCCTACGGTACCCGTCATGGTTGCCGATCCCGTCCATTTTGGAAGAAGAACCGGGCAAGGTAATGTACGCCGACCGCGTATTTCCCATAAAATTACGGACACATGGCGTGCGACATTGTCTCATGTCCATTGCCACTGCAATCATGCTCATTGTCGCAGCCTCCATCGATAACACCACCCCTCTCTCGATATTGATACGAGATGTCGACGACTCCCCGCCGCCCGCCTCGCCTTCACCGCGCCCCGAGCCGATGGCCGACCCCACCGATGACGACACCACCCCTCCTTCCTCCTTGATACGAG